>JAOWBR010085144.1:0-14776 GCA_028571145.1 Dionaea muscipula
TGGTACGGACAAAGCTGGTTCTGGCCTCAGCTGGATATCTCCTCAGCTGGTACGGACAAAGCTGGTTCTGGCCTCAGTTGGATATCTCCTCAGCTGGTACTGAACTCGACTGAATCTGAACTCGACTGAATCTGTACTCTGCTGGTTCTGAACTAAGCTGGTACAGACTCAACTGGATATCTTCTCAGCTGGTTATGAAGTAGGCTGAATCTAAACTCGACTGGAACTATCCTAAACTGGAACTGTCCTAGACTGGAACTGTCCTCAGCTGAAACTGTCGTCAGCTGGAACTGTCCTCAGCTGGAACTGTCCTAGACTGGAACTGTCCTCGACTGGACCAAATCCTAACCTGGTTCTAATGATCATTCATTTAACTAACTAATTAATCAAATATGCATCATCAAAACCTTACAATCAAATCCTAACAATTCCCTTGTTGTGATTCGAGTTGTAGTCAATCATGAGATTTTCTTTTGATTTGGAGTTGGATTGTTCTTGCATTTGATGTTTGGATTTCCTTCGGGATGAATCCTGATGGGTGAAGAGTGAGTTTGATGTTCGGTAGTAGGATGTTCTTGAGGGATACGTTTTTGAGTAAGTTTGAGGTGTCGGATTGACGGCGATACTTTACTTGGATTGGTGAGTTTTCGACTGTGGGGATGGACTTAGGTTCTTCCTTGTTGATTTGAGATTGAGTTTCACCGTTGTTTGTGACTAGTTGATTAGGGGATGCGATGTTGGGACATGTGGCGTAGTGATGGTAGTGGGTTGATTTGCATGGATTGAGTGATTTTCTGATTTGGTTGGTTCGGCATTGTGGCCATTTTGTTTGTGTCTCGAAGAGACGGTTGTTCACTTTAATTGATAGATTAGTAGTTGAGTTGAGGATGTTTGACCCAAGTTTCTGGGTGTTAGTTTTCCTTTGGCTTGTCCTGTGATTGATGCGATTGAGGGCATTCTGATTTTTGTGAGTTTGTGGATGTTTTTATTCCTTCCCATAAGGCACCATGTCTGATGATTTTGGATTAGGTGTTGGGAGTTCTTGCTCAGTGGTAGGAGTTTGATGGAAGTCCTTGAGTTGATGTTTCATTTTAGGGAGTTCCTTTCTGTGTTTCGATGATGATTGCTTTGAGTTTTTGATCCCGGTTGACCGTTTCCGCTGTGGTAGTGCTTTCATGATGTGTGATTGAACTTGTATAGGGAGATGTCTTGATTGAGTTTTCTTTTGATCCTAGTTGACCGTTTCCGCTTGTGTTGTAGTTGATCTCTATGGAGAGGTAGTTGTCTGATGAGTTCTTGATGTGTGACTTTTGGGACTGATTGAGTTTTCTTCCTTGGTCGTTGGGTGGATAAGGATGATGATCTGCGTTTATGATTGTTGGTTTTGATTCGACGGGATTCATTGGATTCTTATTCATGGTAGGTTGCCTTGCGTGGTTTTCCGATTGATCTTTTGATGATGACGACGTTGATGGATGAATGCCTGTGGGCGTGGTTTGAGGAGTTGCTCTCGAGATTTGCTAAGTTGTTTTCTTTTCGGATCAGATTACTTGAGGTTTTGGTTGGGAGTTCCTTTGTTTGAGATTTGGTTGATGATTTTAGGTTTTCGGACGTTGGTCCTTGATTTTGTTAGTTGGATTGGTCTAGCACATTTGATGCATGATGACTCATGAGGTTCGTCACCGAGTTGATTGGAGAGTAGGAGTTTCGTTTTCTGTTTTGAGATGGTGTATCGAGGTTTCACGGTCGATCTGTGGTTGATTCGGATGCTTGAGTGTTGTCTCTGTTATTAGTCCTTCTGGGATGTGTGACTTTCACGTTTGACGATTGTGTTTTGATTCGCTCGTGGTAGTTTTGTGTTCTTGAGGGTTCGAGACGATTTGACTTGTTAGTTGTGGTCCGGTGAGATTTGGAATCGGGATAGGAGATTTCGAGGATCATGATGGTTCGAGGGGATGTGATTTTCGAGTTGTGCCGTTGAGACTTGGGATTCTTAGATTTTGATGACTCTGTTTGATGATGATTCTTTGACGTAATCACGCAGTGGGGGAGACCACGTGGGAGCATGAGGAGGAAATGTTCGAGAGATATCCACACTTGTCATCTGAGATTCTCCTTTGGATTTATTTTCTGATCTCGGGGATGAGATCCTTTTATGGGGGGTAGAATGTTATACCCCGTGTTTTTATGACCATTTTGTATTGTTTTATGATCATTGTGATTGGTTTATCATGTGGGGAAATTTTTGTTTTTTAGTGAATAGTGTTTTACGTGAATAGTGTTCTCAGATTTTACGTAGCTGTTTTGCTACTTTTTGCATCACATGTCGTACGATCATTTTGAGCATACCGACATGACCATGATTTTATTTCGTGATTTTTGGTGGTGAGTTTGAGGCGTTTTGGATTAGTGTGTACGCGTGGTTTGCGGATTAGTGGATTGTCCCTTAGTTTGACTTGGTTGACTAGCATTTAAGAGGAGAGGGGTGGAGTGTATTTGTGGTTTTATGTGTTGTCCCTTTGTGGTTGGTTGGAAGACTCTCCTAGCCCTTTTTTGGGCTGCCTTTAGCCGTGCATAAGGGAAAGGGAAGGCAAGGAAGAAGAGTAAGGAAGGAGAAGAAAAGTAGAAGAAGAAGAGAAGGAGAAGGAGAAGAGTGATTTTCTTAAGGGTTCTAGCCACTTTCCACCATTTTTCACTTGGGATTAGCTAAGAGCTTGGTTGGTTCTTGCTTGGAGAGCACTTGGACATCATTTGAAGCTTTGGAGATTGCTCAGTTTGGTTGTTTCAAGGTAATCACCTAGTTTGTTCATGGTTTTGCATTGGTTTCATGAGTTGGATGGATTTTTGATTATGTCAAGTTGAGTTTGGCATGAGTTTGATGATGGTTATGGTTTTGGCATGGCTTGATATGTTGTTTGATACTTGTGAGAGTTGTTCATGAAGAGTTTGTGGTGAGTTTGCATTGGTTTCATGGTGTATGTTTAATTTAGGTTGTTTTAGTTTGTTTTAGATTTTTAATGAGGTGATTTGGTGTTTGGCATGTCTTGGATGATTCCTATGGGTTTGTTTAGCTTTGTGACATATATTTTGATGTGTTTAAAGCTTTGTTTTGATGGAGGATGATTTTTGGATGATGATTCGTGCCTTGGAGATTCCTGTTTATTGTGCAGATCACAGGGCCGGATATCCGGTTGATTCAGCCGGATATCTGGATCCCTGCGGGGGTGTTTCTGCCTCCAATTTCACCTTTTGGCCGGATATCCGGTTACCCTAGCCGGATATCTGACCATGGGAGGAGTTGTTGACTTGGTTTATCGTTTCCTTTGGAGATTGATCCGTGCTGTTTTGGAGGTGATCTTAGGCATGTTTAGGGAGATCGTTAGGGTCCCTTTTAGGTTTTGTTGAGTTCATTAGCATGGTGTTGTGATTGTTGCCGTGGTTGGTTTTTGAGACTTGTGTATGTGATTTCGATTCAGGAGCTTGTGGCGGTCCGGTTAAGGGCCTTGTGATTGGTTGAGCGGATTTTCATTGAGGTTTGATCGTTCGTGACTTAGGTGAGTTGTTGTACGGATAGTGGTATATGCGAGGCATATGTATTTTATCCTTTTTCAACTATTTTATACTTATGATCCAGTCTTATATCAATTGCATGATTATGATCCAGTCTTACAGTATTTTGTTGATCCAGTCTTATAGTATTTTGACAATCCATTTTTATGGACTTGGGATATGGATATATATGATTCTTAAAGTCCTTGGAGTACTTCTCTTAGAGGAAAAACAAGGCCACCTACGGGTGTCACAACGTCTTCACATCCTCTCCGTTCGCGGCGGAGGGTTTAGGACGGTACCTCTTGATAGTACATTGCCCGGATGCCGTACCGGATTTGTATACGAAGTTGGTGTTGATGAGATATCCTAACAATTGTGAAAGAACCAGTCATGGCAAGATCCACTCTAATCCATTATTATCATGTCTATTTTGATTACGAGATTTCTCTCTTAGATCAGTCTTATATTTATAGCTTTGATCCAGTCTTCTATACTTATATCCTTATCGCTTTCTATCATGAGATTGCATGTTTTGGATTTTTAGCATGTGCTGTTTGTCCGTATTTTATCTCACCAGCTAGCGATATCTGACGGATTTTACCCCTGCTTGTTTTGGCAGGTTTTTACCAGTGATTTATAGCTGGATGCGACGAGAAGCGGTGTGACCTCACTAGGACTTTTATTTCTTTCCGCTGCATGATTATGAGACACTCTGATTTGTATCTGACCATGTGGTCCTTTTTGATGATGGATTTCCCTATGAGGGACTTGTAGTAGTTTTATGTTTTTTATGATGCTTCCGCATGATGTTGATGTCCTTTTTAGTTTGGTATCTTCGTTCTCATGCATGATGATTTGTTGGCTTTCATCTGAGGTTTGTCTGATTTAGTGTTTTCAGTTGCACCCTTTTGGCTTCAATAACCTGTGGCTCACCCCACGGGTTATCGCCGGTAGCACCCGGTTTCGGGTGTTACAGTCTATGTGCTAGATTTCAAGCTAATCCTAAGGAGTCTCTTTTAAAAGCTGTGAAAAGAATTTTCAGATATTTGAAATGTTCTTGTGATCTAGGTTTGTAGTATCCTAGATGTACTAGTATTGATTTAATTATTTTTTCTGATGTAGATTATGCTGGATGCCTGATGGATAGGAAAAGCACTTCATGTATATGTCATTTCATATGATCATGCTTAGTTTCATGGGCTTCAAGAAAGCAAAATTCAGTTGCTTTTTCTACTATTGAAGCTGAGTACATATCATCTGCTGCTTATTGTGTACAATGTTTATGGATTTGTCAACAACTTAGGGATCTATTAATTGAAACTGATTGCACTATTATTTTCTGTGATAACATTAGTGCCATATTTTTGTCTAAAAATCGAATTTATCATTCAGAGAGTAAACATATAGATATTAGACATCACTTCCTAAGGGATCATGTGGAAAGAGGGAATGTGAAATTATAATTTTGTAAAACTGAAGATCAACTAGAAGACATCTTTATAAAACCACTAAATAGGGAAAGATTTGAAAAATTAAGACTTGGATTAGGTTTGATTAAGGTCACTTAAAGTATGTCTAGTTCGATACTTTTTTGTTATTGCTTAAATGACATTTACACAATTGAAGGGGAGTCAATTCCTATACATGTCTTGTGATTTTGGAATTGTTGTATTCAGTTATATTGAGGTATTTTTATTTCCAATTATGCCCTTGCTTTAACTGTCAAACCCGCTCAAAATGAAAATAAAACCCTCACTGAGCCTAACCATTGAACCACACGGCAGAAGCCCTAACCGAAAACACCTCACTCAACCCCTCTCAAACTCGACTCCTTAAGTTCTTAAGCTCGACTCAACTCCAACGGCAACACCGTCCAAATCAACTCCAAGGAAGTCGATTCCAGAGATCCCAGAGGATACACCATTGCTAAATCCAATTCCACTTCCTGTTGATCGAAGTGCTCAGAGAGAAACACCAAGAACTGATTCAGAAAGGACAGTCAGTGACGATGAGATTGAGATTGTTGGTGAAAAGAGAGGGAAACCGATGCCTAGCAAAAGATTAGGCAGAATAGCAAGGAGAGGTAGTTCAAGAAAGGAGAGTGTGAAGATCAGTGAAAGCAAAAGAAAGGCTAAACCGAAAAAGAAAGAGAGGAAGGAACCACAGTCTGGGCATCAAGAGCCAAGAACAAAGAATTGACATGATGTGAATGCTAATGAGGATGATGAGCTCCAGAGAAACATGATGAAGAAAGCCAAACATGATGGAAAGTCTTCTGAACAAACAAAGCAACAAGCAAAAAGAAAGGGGGACTCTAGGGGAGTCGACCCCTCAAGTAAGAAGAAACAGAAATCTGCAACAACTAAAAAGGATGAAAAGAAAGTAACAACTTCTGACTCTGATCCTATGAAGAAGGATGAGGTAATTCATGCTCTCCCTACTGACATAATAATGCAAAAGAGAGTGATCAGAGGAAAGATCATTAAAGAAAGGTGGATGATTGACAATAGTTTAGAAAATCTATTTCCATTGATCAATAAACAGAAGTGGGAGAATTTGTTCAAAAGAAGAGATCTGGTATTTAAGCCAGCTTGTAGAGAATTTTATAAGAATCTGATAGTTAGCATTACTCCTAGAAAGGAAGTAGCAAGATCAAAGGTTCATAGTATGGACATTGAGCTAGATGGAATGACATTAGCTTCAATATTGGGAATTCCTGACAACTATGATTTATGTGATTATGTGAAGGAAGTGTGGGAAGAAACAAAATATTGTAAGCCCTTGGTGATTACAAGAAAATTCTCAAATGATGACACAATCACTGAGGCAGGAAGAGTAAAATCAAGTGTGATGAAGCCTTTTCAAAGACTGCTCCACTTCTTTGTGATGAAGAACATTGTACCTAGATTTGGCAAGAGAAACACGGCAAGTTTCATAGACCTAACCTACATGGAGTACTTGCTAGCCAAGCTTTCAGTAAACCTTCCTAGGTTGATGATCAAGCATATAGCCTATGTAATCAGTGTGCCACATCAGGAGTTACCATATGGAGAGTTGCTTACCAGAGTGTTTGATGCTTTTAAAGTACCTTTGGATGATAAAGAGGGTGATGAGCCAGTAAGGACTGACTTCTATGAAAAGACCTTCTTAAACATGTGTCAGATAAGAAGAGAGGATGGCATATGGTGGATTGGTACTGGGGCAAATAGGAGGAGAGATGACATTGAGAATGAGGCAGTAGAGAATGAAGAAGAATAGAATGAAAAAGAAGCAGTTCTAGAAGAAAATTTTAAATGGGAATCTATAAATGAAGAAGCAGAATTTCAGGGGGAACCAAAGGAGAAAGAAGCTGAGATTGAAGAATCAGGCTCTGGGGAGAAGTTTTATGATGTTGTGGATGAAGAGACACCAGTTGATGAGGGTGTTCCTCCTCATGTAGCTCAACCAGTTTAGCAGACCATGAAGAGCACAGACACAAGAGTCGACCCCTCGGGTAGCCTTGCAGATTTAGACTTGCTGCACTTGCAAGCTGAGTTTGCCAGAGCACTTCAAGCAAATACTATATTCTAAGAACTTTACCAACAAATGAAATCCAACCCATGAACCTCACCAAAACCCTAGAACACACCTAGACAGATCCTAGCTCATTCTGACCATATTTTGATCATGTTCTAGTTTGTTGTTCATAAACATTATCATCTTAGTTTGCTTTACTCAAACATTTCCATTGCTTTTGATATCCATTTACCACAGTATTGACTGCTTTGCATCATGACTTTAATTACAATACATGCTATATCTTTTGATTCTCTAGCTTTTGTGTGTATTGTCCTTTTGTTGATGCCAAAAGGGGAAAATTATATGCATTTTATGATGAATGAGTAGCATGAGGATGCGCCTGCTCATCCCAGATATCTGATGGAGTACATCCAAAAGTCTTAATTTTAGAATCTTACTTATTTGGTTAGTTTTAATATTTACTGCTTAGTTGTGGTTCTGAACTTTTAGTTTTCATTGGTGGATGGATATGACTGAGATGATATGGAAGTGTTTGTCTAGTAACTAATGTTTTATTTTTATTTTATTTTTTTGATGATATTTCTAAAATTTAATGGACCTTGTATGAACCATGTTAAAACTTGATCCATGTTCCTTTGTTTTTAACATGCATAACTGTTTAAATACATCAAGTGTTTGTCATCATCAAAAAGGGGGAATTTGTTGACCCTTGATGTTTTAATGATAACACTCACTTGATATGATTTGATGCTTGGTTTGTTTAAGTGTGATTAAGTGAACAGGACTCAAGTAGTTAGAATGTTTTCCATGTATGATTGATGTTGATAATCAAGCATTTCACAAAGTTGATGAGATGTTGCTCAGACATTCCAATGATGAAGACAGAATGATTCAAGCATTGATTGTGGTGTCATGAATCTGCTGGAAGCACAAATTCTTGAAGTAACTTATAAAGAATAAAGTCAACCCCTCATTATTGAAGTTGATGAAGATATTCAAGGAAGTCATGAAGATTCACGAAGTCTTGTGTGTGATAAGGTTCAATGTCATAGGATCCATTGTAAGATTTGCATAACACCCAATCTTGATTATTTAATTAGTCTAATTTAGGATCTATAAACACACACAAACACACATAAATCATTTTTGGAGAAATTGTTTTTGAAAAACTACTAGAAGAGGTCCGAGGAGTCGACCCCTCCTATGGCCTGTGCAGTTTTGATTTTCTGAGATTTTACAAATCTGCCCCTTGTGTTTTAAATCTCATCCAAACTGTTTTGAAATGATTTGTGATATATTTTGGATGATATTTCGTGAATGAATATCTCTAGATATTGAGATTTATAAAAGATTTGAGGAAGATAATTTGTTTTTGGAAAGTTTTAATTTTAATGAAATATCTTTCATATCTTTCTAAAATATTTGAAGCAATCTTTTCTGGATATTCTATGAACGATTTTCTCTTGTGTTTTACATGGGAACATCTTCTATAAAGGAATTGCATCGTTGAACTTGCTCTGCACGCACTCCTAAAGCTTTCAAGTGGTCGATCTCATCATTGAGCAAAAACAGAGTGCAAGCAAGTTTCTGGATTTTGCAAACCAATCTATCACACTGTTTTCCACCGATTTCTCATATTGATCCTACTAGAAGACAGGTTTTATTTGCCTAGTCTAGAGAGGCATTCTCTTAACTTGCTTTTTGTAACCGTTTTTGGGAAACCTTGAGTGAGGATTTTGTGTTACCTAGGTGGAGAGTCATTGCCATCTTAGGTTGGGTGGAGGAGAGTTTTATCTTTATCGAGTTGGGTGTAGGAGAGTCATTGCTTACATCGAGTTCCGACAAAGGAGAGTCATTGCTTTTGTTGAGTGGGTATAGGACAGTCATTGCCTATATCGAGTTTTAGGTGATAGAGAGTCATTGCTATCACTGTATTGTAATTGATCCATGTTCATATTAATGAGAAAATTCATTTTTCAGATGATTCTTTGTTGAATTAGTAGTTTGTTTTAATCTTGATTGCTTTAATCCATAAACTGCCAAAACAGAGGAGTCGACCTCTATTCCGCAGGAGTCGACCCCTCACAGAAAACAATAACTTGTTTTAATTTGCCACGATTTTCATAAAAACCAATTCACGCCCCCTCGCCCTCTTGGTGTTCTCTTGGATACTAACAGAATATATTTGTATAGCCCCTTTTTTTAAGTTAATTTTCAAATCTGTTTTTGTGTAGTTTTAATTGTTAATGAAGTGTGTGTGTGGTATGCAATGCTAAATGAAACTTGACAAAAAATCTATAGAGGTTCATGGTGGTATAATTCGCTACTCCTCTCTTCTCCTTATGATATAAGAGGAATCCACTATTGCTTTGACACCAATACAATAGTGTACATTCTTTCGTAGCCTGAACAACTTCACTGTATGACCACACACAGCTCCTTCGAAATTAATCTTCAGCTGTTATCACACTGTCAGCTCCTTCACAATGTTGAGTTGCTTCAGCTATTTCAGTCCTTCGCACCCTTTGTTGAGACGTAGAAAGTGCGCTCAACGCATTCCTAATTTGTGCTAAAACATATATGTTAAGGTCCTAAGCGCATGTGTTTTAAGTCGTATTTTAATTATATTATGCGATCCTGTATTTTGTGTTTTCACGTTAATTTTATGACTTTTACAGGATGGACACGAGCCAGGGCTCAAATGGATCAAGTTTGGACATAAATGACCTCTCCATGTAGGCCCGAGCCCTTGGAATCGAGTCCAGATCGCGAAAATGGGCTGCAAACGTGGCCTAGGGCATTTTTAGATAGACACGGCCATGACATACCTGTCACGACCGTGTCGACTGTTTCTGCAGCGATTATTAAAACGTTGTAATCGGCAGTCTCATGGCCTCTCCCACTTTTGACCTAGCAACCTGCAGAGGCGATCCAGAGACCTGAAGGCAATGATCCAGACTTCGAGAGCAAGGCGGTTGACGACGGAAACCATTATTCAACACCCGCAGGACGTATATACTGACGGGGAGTGCGATAGCAAGATCCGATTATCCAAGAAATCGGTATTAGGCTAGATTTTATTCCCATTTATTTTGCCCATGCTTTTGATCTGTAATGGATGAAGGATGCAATGGTTTTCTTAGTCTAGGGTTGTGATTCGCGTAGAACTGAACTAGATTAATTATCTTCTATTGGTTGGTAATTAGTTTACTTTCGTTGTTTGATTTGTTTATGTCGCCTGTGACAATCGGCTAGTTAAATCTACATGTTACTGTGCTTTCATCGAACTAAACAATCAACCAACGGTCATACCCTAACTATTTAACCTCATAAATAACGAGATTTAATCGAACGCTCAAATCCTAAACCCAAACGCAGCCTGATCAGGTTTGCGTTTCTGTCTCCATGGAAATTGAACTAGACACGGCCATGACGTACGTGTCATGACCGTGTCCTGCCTTAAGGGTGACGACCGTGATTGTTCAATCAAGGTCGTGACAAGCTCTATCCTGCACGCCTGCCCTTTGTAGTTGCCATAGTCAAGTCGTCGCTTCGTGCGGCGACATTTATCTCTACTTTTATCGTAGTTTTATTATTATTTTAGAACAATTGAACACATGTTCAATATATCCCCTTGTTAGGAACTTAATTTACTCAACCTGCGAATTTTCAACCATCCCTGAGGTACGATACTCGACTCGCCGCTAGTTCTAGTTAGTAAGCCGTTTAAATTTATAAATATTAAATTTGGCCGCCCGACGACGTGGCCAACATTTTGGCACCATTGTCGGGGACGGTAGTTAAAATTTAGATTGATTAATTTTTGTACTTAGTTGTATTTAATTGAGTCTTTTTGTTTTTATTTATTTATTTTTATTCTGTTGGTTCTGTCTCCTGCTTCCTATATCCTGTTTAGTTGTGGTATTTTTATCCTGCACTCTAGTCTAGTTTTAGACCTTGCATGCTAGGGCGTAGATCCTTACGACCTAAAATGGTTAGAATCAGCCCAAATTTAAAAAAAAAAACGTAGGATTAGAAGTAGACACCTACGCACTGACACTATGGAGGACCCACCACCATAAAATTTGCAAAATCAAATTGGTCTTAATAATGGGGTAGTCGGGGCTCAGAATGCACTAAACGGATAGAATGTTGGGAATAACAGGGGTAACCGGGTACCACCACCAAATCCATTGCACGCACACTTCAATCCAAACATATACGATACACCGTCGTGCATCGAATTACCTGCAATAGGTGCTGCCCGCTACGAGATTAAGCCCGACACCATACAATCATTACCCTAATTTACTGGCTTATCTCAAGACGACCCGTACAACCACTTAGCTGAGTTTCTAGGCATCAACTCGACCCTGAAAATTAATAACTTTCTGGTTGATGCCATGCGACTTATTCTATTTCCATTCTCATTGCAAGGCCAGGCAAAACACTGGCTGAGCTCTTTGCCACCCCGAACGATTAGGACGTGGGAGGAGATGAGGGTTGCATTTCTAAAGAAGTATTTTTCGGTAGGAAAGACCTTGCAGTACCGTCGAGAGATCACAACTTTCCAACAATTCGATAATGAATAATTATTCGAAACGTGGGAGAGGTTTGGTGATTTGATTAGGAAATGCCCTCACCATGACATCCCTAAATGGAAACTCGTGCAAAGCTTTTATTTTGGCCTTCTTCCAACGCATCGTCAGATGATGGACGCCTCCTATGGAGGGTCCGTGATGACGAAAGATGAGAATGAGGTATGACGTCTATTTGAAAATATGAGTGACGCGTCCCAATTTCAATCCACTTTTGAGCGGAGGGATAAACCAGTAGTTGCCCGAACTAAAAGCCAAATGGGTGTGAGTGAGCTTAGTGTAACTGAAACACTCACGTCCACTATCGCAGCACTCTCCGACAAAGTGGAGTTGCTCCTAAAGAGAGACGTCGCCACCACTCCCATACCTACACGGATTGAACCATGTGGTACCTGTGGTAGGACTACACACCATTGGATGGTCTGTCCGTCCACCCAGCCTATGTCTGACCCCACGCAATAATCAGTCAATGTCACATACGGGTATTACCCCGCACAGCATCCAGGATATCAATGGCGGTAACCACCACCTTCACAACCGCAACCAGTTATAGTACATCAAACGTCATCGCCACTAATGCAACCCATGCCCACACCCTTCGAGGTGGCGATGATCAACTCAATGGCTGAGCAAACCAAGATGCTGGCAAGCTTGACTGAGACCTAGCAGCAAGTGAGCATCAACACGGAAGCAATTGCGAAACTAGAGATGCCGATGGGTCAAATTTTGAGCACACTGAACAAGAGGGAGGATGGGTGATATGCCCAACCACCCAAGGGGCAGAAGTAGAGTAAGCAGAATGATTTTTCTTTGTAAATACACACATTTCCATTTTCGTAGAGTTTAGTTTTATTTAGTCGTCTTGGAGATTTTGTTTTTTATCGGAATTTCTATTGTTCCTCTCCTTTATTCGGCGTTAACAGTGTTGCTGGTAGGCAAGTTGGGGGGCATTGAAGCCGAGACGTTTCTGCTAAACGTTTTCAGCCGCTTCCGTAAAGTCTCGGGAATCCGAGCTCTACCTTCCTTCGTGCGTTAATAAGTGGTAATATTGTTGTTGCTACTCCAGAGATTGTCTTTGGAGTAGTAGAGGCCGCTCTTGCTTACACATTGCACTTAGGGTGGCTGGAACAATAATGCTGGAGAGATGCTGAAGGACCTGGCAGATGATAGGATTCTCCAAAGACATTTCCCTTTCAGTTATTTTCGTTTCTGTTTTGTTCCTGTTTTGTTGTTATTTCTTCTGTTTCTTTACAGGTCAGCTTGCACGGATCACAGACCCTTCTACAGCTTCCAGGTGACTTCTTTCAACTCTCTCACCAGACTTTCGAGAATAAGTTGGTGGGAGTGGACACATTAATTTTTCGCCTTCTTTTTAAAATTTTTGGCATGTGTTCAAGTGCACTTATCCTGTTATTTTCTAGTATGTTGCATGATGTTTGGATATTCTCTGTGATATGGATAACCTTGCATTAGTACAGTTCCACCTTTCATATTTCTCCAAGAATTTGATTAGCTCAGGCTAGTGTAGACTTGAACTTCTGTGGAATAAAATTTGTGCACTTATCTAAGTCTTGTGGTAAGATAGGATGAAACATGTGTGTTTAGGAAATAAATTTTAGCATAAGTTGTTCTGAGTGCTGAAGTGAGAGTGTGTGCCACAAATTAGAAAAAGGTGACTTCCGGTATTGCGCTTGTGAACTCGGACTAATAGGGGATCGGACCTTGTGGTAAGACTAGTGGATGTGCTTGGGAAATGATGAAATTCAATGCTTTCTTCTGAAAAATTTTGAGCTTTAGATATTTTTCATGTATGTCCCTATTTGTACCTGTAGTGCCCCGTCCTGTTTTTATCCGGTTTGCCCGAGCGATTTTTTTTTTTATGAGACGGTCCGGGTCAGTTTGACGGACCGAGTGATTTTGGGCGAGATGGCCCGCGGTGTGCGTCTATTTGATTTTAAAATTATTTACGAGGTTTAAAGATTTTTCTTTTAATTTTTCGGGATTATTACCGTGTGTTTTTAAGATTAAAGTGTGCCCCGATTTTTCCCACCCACTTTTCTTTTTCTCTTTCCTTTCCTTTCCTTTTCTTTTTCTTTTCTCTCTCCTCCTCACTCCCTCATTTCCGGTACCCGATACTCCTCTCCCCCCCCCTTCCGTCGATCTGCTGCTGCCGGCAAGGGAGACCGGCGTGGACGACGGCCGGCGACGCCGGCGAGGGAGGGCGGTGCTCGGCTGGCAGTGGCGGCGACCATCGTGCGCGTGGTGGCGAGAAAACCGAGATCGACGAGGAGAGAGAAGTCGACCGATTTTGACGATCGGTGTGCCGGAGCTTGAATCGGACGAAGGTAAACTCGAATCTACCCTTGATTAGTTTAGATCCACTGATTTTATGCTCGAATCGGTGGTGTTTTGATGAAATTGGGTTGTGTTTTGGTTGTGGTGTTCGGTTGGGTGAAATCTGTCAAAACCGGCGATGGGTGAGGTGGGGACGCCGTCGACGGGCTGGGTGGTGACCGGTCGGCGTCTGGCGGCTGGTGAGGTGGACCACCGTCGTCGGCAACCTCTCCGGCGAGCTAGGCGGCGACGACAGTCGCGGTCAGTGGAGAAATCGAGGTGGGTGGGGGTTTTTGGCCCCTGCCGGAGTTCGTGGAGGTCTTGCCGGCGCCGGGCTCGGCTGCCGTCGGCGTCGGGTTGCCGGTCGCCGGTGGAGGATTGACCGGAGTCCGGTCAGTCCCTTCGGGGAGCTGTTAAACTTGTCTAAACTGATATTTAGCATGATTAAAGGATAAAATTATGCGTGTTAGTATGCGTAAATTATCCGGAATTAATTTAGAGTTGTCGGAAAAATTCCCCTGAGGTGGTTAGCGTGATAATAATTAATTTAAAGTGGTCGGGAATAATTTTACGTGATGATTAACGTAAAAATAAATGAGTTGGAAAATATTTTAATTTGAGAATTAATATATTTTGTAGGAAAAGGAATTGCGCGAGATTGAGGCGCGAGGATTTGGTTTTTCTGCGATCATCGGATTGAGGTAGGGGATGTCGGTCTTGCGTGATGATTTGTGGTATACGTATATGAGGCATGATTTATTCCCTACGCGTTT
>JAOWBR010085255.1:0-14773 GCA_028571145.1 Dionaea muscipula
ACAATAAGAGACTTATAAAACCACATGAGTCACACTAGACTCGTAAATACTGGATCCAACGGAGAAAACTCTCCACAACATAAAACATGGGTCATCCAAAACACACAAATCGGGATGTCACTACAGCCGAGTAACCAACAGAAAACTCGCTCTAAAACAAAAAGACAAGAATAAGTAATGGATAAAGTAGAGATGCGAGAAAAATACTAAAATTCAACGAAGAGATAAACTCCCAAAAAATAAATCCAACGGAGAGATAAACTCCCCGCAATAAATCCAACGGAGAGATAAACTCTCCACAATAAATCCAACAGAGAGATAAACTCCCCACAATAAATCCAACAGAGAGATAAACTCCCCACAATAAATCCAATGGAGAGATAAACTCTCCACAATAAATCCAACGGAGAGATAAACTCCCCACAATAAATCCAACGGAGAGATAAACTCCCCACAATAAATCCAACGGAGAGATAAACTCCCCATAATAAATCCAATAGGAGACATCTCTCCACAATAAGACATGAGTGATAATGGATAAATCTTTCCATATAAAAGTTCACAAACAACAGGGTTCCCAACACCCAACTTAAAGTGCATGTCGGTATGGCTCCGCGAACATGCATCATCAAAAGGGACCGTCCTAATCCTTCTGCCGCAAACGGAAGAACGTAAAGACGTTGTGACACCCGAAGGTGGCCTTGGTTTCTCATAAGGAAGAAGCACTCCAAGGACTTGCCAAATCCATATCACAAGTCTATAAAACTGCCCTAAGGCTATAAGCCCGCGGCCCTGAAAAAGTCCATGCTATGCATAAAAATCCACCACGACCCAATAGTCGGAAATACCAAGACATCAATAGTCTAAATCAAATCAAATATAATACCTTACGGCATAAGTCAACCGTATGTAAAAGTGTATGAAGACGAGTAAAAGTACATCAACTCACATGAGTAAAAAAGAAGAGGTGACGAGTCTCACATCAATCCAAAACAAAGATAATGACCTTTCATAAAAGTCTTCCCAATAAAATCTCATCTTCCCAAAAGAAAGGAGTAAAATCATTAGCTCATAAAACACTCCACTACTCGTAGAGTAGAATAAAATCCGTCAGTAAAATATACCCCAAATCATCCATGAAATAGTCCATAAATCAGATCACGAAGAGTCTAAACAAGAATCCAAGTAAAGGAAGCCATGATGACCCGAGGGTCTAAATCATACGTATATCATCATAGAGTTACCTAAAGCTATAATGTACTACGGTATATAGCGACCGTAAGGAAAACCGGTGTAATCAATGAATAATTAAAAGCTCACATACCATTCATCTCATAAGACATCTCACCTGGGCAATGACGTCAAAACACATCAAGAATGCTCAATCCAAGCTCAACACGATCACGTGGATCACCGATGGTTCCTAGCACACCGTTAGGAACAAAAGTCTCAAAATCCGATCATCGGCAAACACAAACAAACAACACCCTACACAACCTCAATCATCTCATTCTATGTCTCAAAGAACCTCAAACACGGGTTTAGGATCGATCCCGACTCTCCTCGGAACAATCCCAAATGATGAAAAACTCAAAGAATAAAAAAGGACCCAAAACAGACAGCAGAGGACGTCCCTGGGATGTTCACTAAAATCTCTGCTGTTTCCTGAAGGAACCAAAAAGAGCTGGAGGACGTCCTTGGGACGTCCTCTAGCTATATGCAGAAAATCTGCATTTTTCCTAACTTTCGAACCAATCCAAAAACCAACCAAACTCAACCAAAACTCATCCAAAGCACTTCAAACAAGTCACAAAACATGAAACCAAGCTTACCAAGCCATCCAAGACCTTCATCCACATGTCAAACTCAAAATCATAACCATGAAAATAAATCAAGCTAAATCAACCTAGAAAAATGAAATGCAAACCATGAAACACTTGCAAAACTCATCAAAACTCATCTCTCAAACCATACACAAGTCATAAAAGACATGTCAAACCATGTCAATGCCTCCAATACCCACAAACACAAGCAAAACTCAAGATCACTTCTTCAAAAATCCATCCAAGCATGGAAGCTAAGGAAAACCATGAAAATTTCAAGTAATTACCTTCAGGCACAACAAATGGATGATCCCCAAAGCTTCACAAGGCTTCCAAGATGCTCTTCAATAAAAGACAACGAAAATCCAAGCTAGATCCGAAGTGAAAAATGATGAAGAAGCCAAAATTTCCACGAATCTCCTCTTCTCTTCTTCCTTCTCTTTCTCTTCCTTTATTCTTCTCACGTGGGAAATGGCCAAGATTGGCTGAAGTTCAGCCTAAAATGTCACTTAAACACCTCACTAAACCAATCCTACACACAATACAAGCATTAAATGTAAAGAGGAGAAATTCAACGATTCCATCTCCTCTTCCAACTAAGCTAACAACCCAAAACACATCCTCATCCGTGAAAACTAATCCGCAAAGCCTCAAACTCATCATAAAAAATTACGAAATTAAATCAGGGTTATAATGAATCAAAATTCGAAACCGTAAAAATCATCACCTCACAAACCGAATAATCCAGAAAAATTAGTGGAGTCGGCATATGTCAATATGGTACTTAAAATTCAAGTCTCATCATCCCGGTCGTGCCGGTATTAAAATATCGGTCGTACGGAATGCAATGCAAAAAGTAGCCGAATGGCCATATAAAACACGAGAACACTATTCCCGAAAACATTATTCACCAAAAAATGGAGAATCTCTAAAAAGATATGACAATCAAAAATAAAGTAGTGGGTACACGCACTTGGAGGTCATCAATGGGCATATGTTGGTCTTCATTGTTCTGCTCATTGTTTTGAACATGTTCGGGTTCCATCTCGGTTTTCAGATTCAACAAACAAAGCAAACATTAGTCGTTAGAAAATAAAGCAAGTAAGAACTAGGTATTACAACCTCTATGATTCTACTAAACTAATCCTAAAGGTTCTTAAGATTGTTGCATATATGGGGTAATTAGCTATCTAGAGAAGAGCAAGAGAACATCATGATCATGTAAATGAACTATTACAATCGATACAATCAGCCTAGAAAATCATGATGCAAAACAGTTTCTGTCTTTAGAACAGAAGAATCAATCCATGCTTTCATAGTGAGCAGAATACAGAAACCAAAAAGTTGCAGTGTTGAAGAATCGGTTCTTCTGACTTCGACATCCAAAATAGTGGCTTACAGAATAGTAAACAGCGAAGAACTGGTTCCTACAAGCTTGGTTAGCAGAACAGAATATTAAACGGACAAAGAAAAACAGAATATAGCAAAAGCTAACGGGATATGTTGTGCCAGTAAGAACCTTTACGTCGCCCTACCGCCTCTGGATAGTGCACGAGACTGAGATGACGTAGGTTCTCCCAGGGTGCGATAGCTCTCTGCCTTGCTGCTGCACCGTCGCTGCAAGACATGGGAACGACAACTGGGATGATGATCTTCCTCTTGACTCGGATAGAAAACAAAATGAAGAAAAAGAATGATAGGAGCGGAGGTATTCTCTAGTCAGCAATTCTGGAATTGTGGTATTTGGATGTGACAGATACACCTCCAATTTATTCACACGCAGGGGAGAGTCAAGGAGTTTCTGTAGCTCCCTCTAGTAATAATTAATCTGATTTAACGAAGTAGTTAATTAATAGATTAATTAATACACAACATTAGTGTGTGTATTAACTCAATGAATCTGGACAACTGTCCATGTTCAGAGCAGTCCAAGAGCCACTCTCGGGTGGAAGGAAAATGTAGGGTCGGACCGGGTTCGGGAAAAACACGACCTGTTCCCGAGCCCAGGCCGCCCGACCAGACGACGGTGGCGCACGCGTGTGTGGTGAGTGTGTGTCCTGTACTCCGCACAAAATCTTAGTGCCCCTTGGGGCCGAACCCATTGGTGAAGCTTAAGTTATAAATACTAGCTATCAACTTCCCTCACCACCAATGTGGGAAGGCTACATATTTTCCCCACTATTTTTCTTCACATTTTACAACTTCAAAGAGTCAACTTGGACTACCTATTTCCATTCACCGAGAAATGGTTGTCATACACCGTTTTCACGGGATTAATCTCCTCATTACCAAGTACGGGTTACAACCCGAAAACATAATATTCGGTATCCAGGTCCCGCTCATTTATGACCTCAAAGTTTGCTAAAATTATGCATGGAAAACCACACATTTCCAACATAGAGTACATGATTAAGCTTTAGGATCTATAATTTTCAAATCCAAATTATGAGTCATATAAGTAAATCAAAGTCTTTCAGAACCATCTACCTAAGTTGAACAATGCTTATATTTGAATGAAGGGTAGAGATATCAGTAATACCACAGACGGTGATTCTTCTGCTAAAGATGTCTCCCATCTGAGTATAATAACTTGAAAAGATGTGGAATGCTGATCTTAAAGATTAAATTATGACAAGAAAATGAAATAAAAGAAAGGATAAAGTTAAAAGAATAAATTAATCAGTCGTAAAGAAAATAAATTAATTAGACAAGCCTATGTGAATGGTGAATCAGTCAGAATTAATACATCAGGTGTTTGTGCAGATCTGGATTATGCTACATTTGTATTGAGGAATGAATGCATTACCCTTATGGGAAAACAAACATGCATAATAAAGGATAAGAGAAGGGAGTTCTCAGAAGATCCTTATCTTGAGAGGGATCATGAGTAGCTGAGGAGTTGCTGATACAAGTATTAAACGTCGATGTTTTTCATTGGAGAAGACCCTTCAACTTCTTATAGAGAATTAAACTGTAATAAAAGCAGAAGAGATTCATACCTTTCCAATTGTTTATAAGAATGTATGGTGACACTAAAAAAATCAGCTAACTTACTCCTTGAGATTTCAATAACCATGTCGGGTTTCGCCCATGTCAATCATCTAGAAGGAAGGCAACCCATGAAAATCTCAGAGGCTACGAATATATTAGATGATGATGATCTATTCATGATCCAAATTGGTTTTCCTCACCCCTCTGGTACCTATTACTCTCTACCCCAAACTCATGAAATCGTGATTAGCTTCCGTAGAAGAGAGTCTTTAGCCATCCATCTGGACCATTTAGCTAATGGTTTGAGGTTTCCCATCAATCCCTTTATCACACTAGTGTTGAGGTCACACGGGATACTACCATCACAACTCACCTCCGAGTCAATGGCATACCTAACCAGTTTTATCATACGCAGTAGGGAGCTAGGTAGAGAACCCTCCCTGCCCGTATTTAAGTGTTGCTTTCAAATGGTTGCTGAACCATTTGAGCATGGTTATTTCATGTTTAGGCCTCGGCCTGGTTACCATGTACGTGTCATGCCACAGTCATATGATGTGTGGAAAAGAAAATTTATCCTGGTAAATAGTGATGACTGGGATAAGTTTCAACCACCAAGAATCCCAACCTTCCTATCCCCAACTCCTCACATATGGCCATCATCCGGAGAGAAATAAATCTTAGAGTCTTTTGCTAATGATCGTTACCCCATCCCTAGGTTCCACAAAGTTGTGACCTTGGAGAGTTTGGAGGAGTATTGTATAGCAACACTTGGTCATCCAAGTAAGTCATGCACTGCCAATTCAATGCAAGATGAAAGTTGAGTCTAAAAAATGGTTGATTACACTTTATTATGAATGTTTGCAGGGGAGATATGGGCTGAATTGAAGAGATTATATGGTCAGACGGTGGTTCAAAGTGAAGCTGGTTCGTCAGTGACGGAGATCACTGATTCAGACGAAGAATGAAGTTTAGATATGGAGTGAAACATGCTTTTTCCCTTTTCCATATTATGCAATAAGAATTAGGATTACTGTATGAATGACCCATTTGATGGTATGAATGAAATGTAATGTAGACGGTCTGTTGAACTTATGTATTCATTGGTGTCATGTAATTTATATTGCAAGACGTGATATAATATAGTCGTGAGTCCGTTTGAATTTCAATCAGTTGTGATAGAGCATACAATCAGGCATGCTTATCATTAGACAAAGTCTAAAAAAAATATAATCAGTCATGATTGTGGCTTTTTAAAGCAGACGTGAAATTGGGTAGTGAGTGCAATCATGGCCTTAAAATAAAGGTCAGTCGTGGTGTATCATGAGCACATATGGAGAAAAATTTAAGGGACAAGATCGAGAATTTTTTTTTCAAATTTCTTAAATTCTCTCCCCTCACACCGAAATCCTACATTGTCCCCAATGTAGTTAAATCAATTCTCATGAATAAATGATATGTATATCATGAATATGTAGCCACAGAAATAAATGAAGGAAAAACCTTTGATTACCCATATTTGAGTCTTCAACATCTGGGTTTGAAACGACATTGTCTGGTCTGAAAAAGACAACATTTTGTATGGTTGTAAGCACGTCTGAGGACAACAGCATTAAATGCTCATCAAATCATAGTTATATCTGCAGCACAACCATCATTAGTAATGGCAGATTACTAAAATACCCATAGTTAAAGAAGAAGGTGAAGAGTTAGATAGTGTGGGGACGGAAATGCCCCTAGGGTATAAAGTTATCATCCTCTTCTTCTTCCCTCTCTCTCCTCATTTGAAATCCTCTAACTCATCTTCAACTTAGAGAGAACCGAAGAATCGTTGTTAGCGATTTCATCGATTGCAGTAATTTTAGGCTTCGATCGTTGTGATTCCTCCATTATTGAAGAATGCGAATTTCCTGAAGTGATTTCCACAGTGTCTCTTAAACTCTAGATAACCTCATTTGAGATTTTCCTAGATTTTTGTGTTTCTGAACTGTAATAATGGCGGAGTTAGCTAAGCCTACGAAAAAGAAATTCGTGAAAGTTTTTGAAGACATTACTTGGGTTAGGAGTAAAATTGACATGGAAATGTTAGAAGGCATAAAGGGTCTGTTTCCAATGTCAGCCAATTTTTCATATCCCCTTCCATTTGTCACTGACTCGATCATAGACATTAGTATGGACAATACTAAAGCTATATATTATGATCATTTTCTCCATGGTCTTCAGTTTCCTTTGCATCCTTTTCTGGTCAAAGTTTTCAATGCTTATCGTCTGATCACAGCCTAACTTGTAGCCAACTCAATAGCCCTTGTCATAGGGTTTATGATGATATGTTGGGAACAGGAGTTTGAGCCATCCCTCCCCTACTTTAATGAACTGTTTTATTTAAGGAAATTAAGAGAGGGAATGGGTTACTACTTTTTTAGTACCTACAAAGGATACAAGATATTCTGGTATAGGTAGTTCGTGAGGGGATGAAAAAATAATTTTATTTTGGTAACTAGTAACACGGACTGATCTATTTCCACCAAAGACCGAAAGTCATACAAACATGTCGTCTATGATGAATACCTCTATGTGGATGAGGAGGAGAGACAGGCGTTGGCTGAGCTATTTTCTTCAGAATGAGAGCTACCTACGTACTACAACATCATCACTCCAGTGACACTGGAGAGATATCAGATAGCAACAGCCTCCACCCCCGTATGTGATCTTCCTTATTTATGATAATTGAAGTTATCAGTGTTCCTCTCTTTGAGTAAAACTAACTGTATGGTGTTGTTTTTGCAATGCAGGAGGAATGGATCTGGAAAGTATACTCAGGATGTTGGGGAAGGGTGGTGGTCATGTCAAAGAGAATTTCCAGACAATGCTAAAGGGGTCGTCTGGTGCTGGTCTATCTGGTACACAGAAGGAGAAGAAGAAAAGGGCACTAAGGAAGAAAAAAGAGGTCTTGACTGAGGAACCAGTTGGTGAGGAGGAAGAAGGTGCTACTCAAGAGAGTCAAACAGTGGCTCCAAAATTTAAGACGAAACTTAGACCACGAAAGAAGAAAATCACACCTGACAATCCAGTGGGTGAGGAGGAAAGTACAGAGGTTGCTGATGATAGTACTCCGTCTAGGCTCGCTCCGGATCAGCTTCCTACGAATGCTTCACTGGTGGAGACTCCAACTGTTCCAGACGTGGGTGACAATGTTGTTGCTGGTTCAGTAAAGAAGAGGAAATGACAGCTGAAAAAGATATCTGTGGATGCAGAGTCGGGGGATGATGTGGAGACGAGGTCAAAATCAAAGAAAACTAAGGTTCCGCGAGCCAAGCGGCAAAGGAAATAGTTTACCACCTCTAGGTCTATTGAAGAGACTGGCTTGCAACTGGCTGTGCCGTCTGACATCCCAGATATAGTGAGAGTGCAGTGTTGACACGCGTTGTCAGGCAGTTAAATTTAATATTTATAATTAAACGCACTTACTTTCTAACAGAAGCCAGCGGCGAGTACGAGTGCCAATCATAGGGACGATTGTAAAACACTCGTGTTGATTTAATTATGCTTCTAGATGAAGGATAGGTTGAACGTGGGTTCAATTAATCTAAAACAGTAAAATAAAGTGCAGGATAAAAGGATAAGTATCACTGATTTAAGCACTGACTCGACCAAGCAGAAAACAGTAAACAGTGTGCAGGTGGAGCACAACATGCCCGTGACAGAACTGTCACGGTCGTGGCTCAAGGCCTTGACATGGTCATGACATGGTAATCATGGTCGTGTCTGGTGTCATTCCCTCGGAGCAGTTCGCGAACTCGAAACCAAGTCGCGATTGGATTAATGGACTTATTCGTTCGGCATTTTCCATTCCACAATAGATTAAATCTAGGGTTATGACCGTCGATTGTCCATTTAGTTCATTTAAAGTTCATTAACATGAAGATTAAACTATCCGTTTGTCACGAACGGAAAAAACAACACAATCAACGAAAAGAATAACTAATTACCATTCAAAAATCGAATGATAATTAATCAACTTCAGCTTTGCTTGAATCACAACCCTATGACAGGCAAATCATCGATCTATCATGCGGTTTACAAATTAACACAAATGGCATAAATGAGAAAATTAAAACTTTGCAAAACTAGCCAAAGTAAGATACCGAATGCACAGATTCGATTGATGCGCATCCCACCGGTATATTCTCTCCGTCGGGTGTACGTGGATGGTTTCCACCATCTCTACGCTATGCTCCCAAGGTCTTTGGCGCCTCTTAAATCTCCAAACAAGCCTCTGCTATTGTCTAGGTCAAAAGTGGGAGCGTTAAATCGCTGCAGAATGCTGCAGCTAAATAGCCGTAGGAAGAAGACCTGAAACGATCGTGGTAGGGGTGTCACGGCCATGTCACTCATTAAAGTTGTTGGGCTGCGTTTAATTGTTGTCTGGACGCGGTTGGAGTGTAATGGCAGGCTTTGGGCTGACTCGTGAACATGAGGAACGTGAATTTCCAGCCCATTAGTGTCCCGGCTCATGGTCTACCTGTAAAAACACAAATTAAACACTTAAAAACCATAAAGTAGGGTTGCACACATTACATAGAATATGCAGTAAGCTCATGTGTTTAAGACCTCTACCAATGCATTTTAACTGGAATTAGGAATATGTTAAGCGCACTTTCATGCACTCGTCACACCCTCCAACTTAAGCCTTGCTAGTCCCTAATAAGCTAACATGAAAAGAATGAGACAAACTATGCAGTGAAACAATTCCTACACGTTCCTAGTTCTACCAGCCATAAATCTCATACATAAAATGAATAACCGCAACTAGTGAGACAAAAACAATCATGGAATATGTGTGTGTGCTTCCAAGCCTTTACCGACATGCCACTAACCAAAGCAAGTATATTCAGAAAAAATAAATCTAGCATAAATGTCAAATCCACAACATGCAGACAGAATAAATATATCATTGTGGACAAGTGGTCACTCATGGAGCTGACGAAAGAAGAACGCTCAAAGAAAAAAGTTTCCCTAAACTAGGTGACAAACCCACATTGAGCAAATGATAGAAACTAAATAGAAGGACTACCAACTAACTCACATGAACCATGCTTGAGATTAGAAATATCAATACAGTAGGATATATCTTTTTTGTGTGGCTCAGAAAAATAGGAGATAAATAAGTAAGAAGGAGGGACAAGACGGTATCCAAAGCCAGCACAGAACATACGAAAAACCTTCACAAGGGGATAACATTTCTCATGCTAAAACTCATACACATTCGCCCTAAACCTTTTTTATGTTTTCCTCGTTACTCCTTTTTATTCACAACAGGCCATATTTCTTTCTTCTTTTTTGATAGGTTGATTAGGTTTTGATGATGCTGTAGTTTTAAGTTGATGATGATTAAAGGGGGAAATTGATAGGATTAATTAAGTTTGATGATGCTGTTGATTAAGTGTTTTTGTATTTTGCTTGATTAGTATAAAAGTTGCATATAGCAACTTAAACAGGTTAGAGTTGAAGATTCAGGTTTGGAAGAATCAGCTTTGAAGATTTTCCTAAGGAAGTCTAGACCGGATCAGTTTCACGAAGGCAGTCTAGGCTGAGTTGATGCAGAAGCAGTCAAGATTGAAATTCCTTAAGGCAGGCAAGACTGAGGAGCATTATAGCAGTTGACCTCACAGAGGCAGTCTAGACCGAAGCAATATGCAGAGGCAGTCTAGACCGAAGCAACGTGCAGAGGCAGTCGAGACTGAAGACGTGCAGAGGAAGTCGAGACAGAAGATTCATTAAAGCAGTTGAGGAAGCAAAGTCTAGAATCAGTCTAGACCGATAATGTTGAAGGCAGTCTAGACCGACAATGCTGAAGGTAGTCGAGACTGAATTTTCTGAAGGCAGTCGGGATCGAGGTTTAAGAAGGCAATCGAGACTGAGGATTCACGAAGGCAGTCGAGGTTGCATTTTTCTAGAGACAGTTTAGGCAAGCTCAGCTTTGTCAGAATCGGGTTTGTCAAGATCAGTTGAGGCTGAGGCAAATCAGGTTAGGGTTCTTGAAGATCAGCATGCCACGCGTTTTAAAAAGAGGATTTCTCAGAACGAGGATTGGACATATTAAATTCAATGATTTGAATTTAATATAGAAGATTGGAGACGTTGAAAAGAAGACAAAGATCACGGGATTCTGACCCATGCAAAAAGAAGGTAACTTTTTGAAAAAATGGAATGTCAGATTTGGAAACCCTAGTTGTACAAGGAAGCTTTTCAAAAGGATACACGAAAAGGGAAAGAAGTCCAAGACCAGATCCATCATTTTCGGGATTGCCAGAACATTCAGAAGAAGAAGAAGATCATTTCTTAACGGCTCTCCAACGGGTAGAAATCCCACGGAGGGGATAAATACCCAAGTACGAAGAAGAAGAAGACAACTTGGTGAACACTTGTCATTCTGAGATTTTGAGAAACTTCTTCGTGCACTACAAGTTTCAAAGTTATAACCAATAACAATGAGCCACTCTCTACGCTGATAAGCTACATCTAGTAAGGCTCAAGAATCACTGTTGGTGATTCAACAACTTTTCAAGATCATCATTTTCTTGAAGAATAGTGAAGTGGTGCATCCACGAAGGACTGGAATCAGTGAAGCAGTTGAGTTTGAAGGAGTTGTGGGATTGGTGAAGCAACTGGAGATTGTCAAGGACCAAGAGCAGTTAAAGAACTCAAGCTGGTGAAGGACTGAACCTGTTGAAGCAACTCGAGGGTTGTGAAGGAGCAGAGATTGTGGTAGCAGTTGAAGACATCTTGTCGAAGGAGCTGTTGTGGAGTTGACAATCATTAAGTTGATTGTTGTCACTATTGTAATCGGTGTCATAAACAATAGTGGATTCCTTCCACCACAGGGAGAAGAGAGGAGTAGAGAATTACACCACCTCGAACCTCTATAATTCTTTGTGTGATAACCCGCCCCTTTGGGACCAGTTATCATTTATTACTTTTTATGATTATTTATTATTATTATTATTATCATCCTTTGGGTTCAGACTGTTGCATTAGTTGGGTTTGCTTAGACCATGCGATGCATTTTAATTATTTCATTATGATTAATATTATTTTATAATCATAATTATTTCATTATGATTAGTATTCGTGAAGACTCGTGTCGTTTTTATTTTAACCGGGTTATTTTGTCTTAAGACTTCCACCTAGCCCACTCAGGTGAAAGCGATTGATTGGTTTCATTCCCTTGGTTTCGGGTACGAATCTTAGTGGCGACGTTTTTATCCTTTTTGAGGACTTCTTTTTAAACCATTTATTGAGGATGGAGAAATGTCTCAAATGCCCCTCTTGATTTGGGAAATAAAAATCAGAATATCGAGAATCTCCTTGATTACCTCCACCTCCCTCTCCACGGGCTTCTTCTTTCCTCATTCTCCACTCTCTTTCTCCCTATATCAGTTCTCTTTCTCTCTTTCCATTCAGCGGTCGGCAACGGCGGCAGCGGGGGCAGAAGAGAGCAGTCGGCATCTTGGTTTATCGAACGGCGGCACGATGACCGCGTCCTCATCTAATTTGGGTAAGTGTTTAGGGTTTCTCTTCCCTTTCCTTTGGATGAGTTTTTCGGCCTTGAGGGATGATTTTAATGGTTCTCCTTGTCTCATTGATTCCACGATGTCGATTGGATAGTAGTGGAGACGTAGAGGCCGAACGATTCAAGTCTTTGGCGTGGTTTCGACATTTCCGGATTTAAGGTATGGTTTTTAGTTTGGTTGCCGTTAGTTTGTCATTAGATGAGATTCTCGTGTGCTTGGTGTTCGGTCACGTTAGGGGTTTAATTAGGTGCCTTTTGATTCACTTTTTCTGGGTAGATAGGTGTGGTTTTGAGTGGATTGTTGGTTGACGTTTCGACTGCTTCAAATTTTTGATTCTGCAGAAGTTCCCGTGCAGGAGACGTATCCGAGGACGTCTCTAGAGACGTCCCTAGGGACGTCTCTAAAAACCTCTGCCACGGTTTGTTTCTTCCCCAATGAATGGGGGACGTCTCCGAAGACTGTTTTGCCCTGAGGTCCCCTGAGGGCTGTTTTGCCCATTTTGGTCCCAAAGCTTACGCTTTGGTCTTGGATCGTCCTAGCGTGTTAGATAGACATTCAAGGAGGGGTGTTGGGCATGGTCATAGACTTCCATTGATCTTTAAACCGTGATTGTAAGACGGTTCATGTTTGTTGACCAGATAGTGAATCGTTTTCTACGGTGCTTGGGTGAGTGAAGACTTTTATGCCTGGACTTGCTTAGCTACCAGGTGAGGAGTGTACACTAGTCATTCTTCCCTTTTCTTCCACCTTTTCGTTACTTATTATCCTGACTCGTGACTACCCTGTTTTAGCATGATTTATAAACTGCGTAGCTTTTATTAAATACACTGAGTTATTTTGTAAATCATGCTTTGTTGAGTGAGTCCACCATGGGTTGCTTTGGTTTTGGCCTTCGTGGCCCTTCTATGAGTTTTTATGAATTACGTTTATTTGGGTGGACTCAGGGTATTTATGGTGGGATTGAGATTTGAGAATTGAGACCTGATTTGTGATACTGAGAATCTTGAGAAAGTCAAGGAGATAGTTCTCCGGCCTTTCTGGAGTGACCTTGGCCACACGGGCTCAGACCACGTAGTGACACAACGTCTTTAGGTTCATCAATTGATCACGGTTGAACCTGGACACTGCATAAGTTGGTGTAGCGTGATGTTGGACGCCATTCCTGTCAAACCCACTCCCGGGTGAGACCGGCACGAGACCCGTGGAGGTTTCCCACGTGCCCCGTAAGCCTAAGTCGAACATCAAATCAATGGTAAATCATTAAATCATCAAAGTCAGAGTTACTAATCTAATCATGCGGAAGATCAACCAAAACCCATGAAAGAGGAACAATGTCAAAGCCCACACGTTGGGACAAAAACCAACCCACGCAGGGGTAAGTGTATCACCAAAAACCCATCAATGGGTAAGCACTACCAAGTCTAATCTATCATGAGTCAATCATGCTCAAAAGACAAGTCTAATGTGTCATGTGGAACAACTACATCTATACCAAAAATGATGCAAGTAAAAATGGAAAGCATCAGTCCAAGGAGGCATGTCCCGACCTGCCGGCATCCTCTATCCCTCAGCTCGCTCACCTGTGCCAAAATGTTCAATTGGGGGATGTACACAAGGTCAGTATAAATATCAAATGGCATACTTAAGAACAGAACATAATGGCTAAAACGGACTAGGTGAATATAGTGACCAAATCAAATGTAGGGGTACCGTACACCTGTAACTCACCGAGGCATAACCCCGTGTGCAGGTGCCCGGAACCATAAAGGGATCAATACACTCACTAGGCAAAAGCAGTTGGTGAATATATAGATAGATATACGATGAATCATAAACCAACCAACCATCTGGCATATCAACATCATGTATGAAAACAGAATGAGAGTCGAGAAGTGACAACATAGCATGGGTGAACAATGCGCATATGCAATTGGGTACCCGACATGCTAAGCATCCCACTTCGGGTGACAACCAGATAGGGAACCTCCCTACCAACGTACTATACAAGACGGTGTACTAATCATCCCACCCCGGGTGTCGGCCGGATAGGGAACCTCTCCCTAGTAGCCATGCTAGTCATCCCACTCCGGGTGTCAGCCGGATAGGGAACCTCTCCCTAGCATACCGTCCAAGACTCCCCATAACTCACAGAAAACAGATTCCATACAAATCATGCAAAGGTCCACATGCTAAATCATCGAGTCAGGAAAAAGCCGAGAAAAATGATCATGGACAAACACGATCACCACCCGAGGGTCGGATATATATAAAACATGCATGTGGACAAATCATCATACCGTGTATGCCAACGGATGAAAACAAAAGAGTGGGGTATCAATACCATGAGAAAACAGGTCAGGCTAGGTGTACATCCCCTCACCTGAAATG
>JAOWBR010085477.1:0-24292 GCA_028571145.1 Dionaea muscipula
GTAAATATGAGATCAACACCAAGCTTGTTTATATTCCTTGGCATTTTATTGTGCATAGCTTGTCTACTTCATCTATTTGCTCTTTCATTTTCATTTTAAGTCCTAAGGACCATATTTGTTCTTTCATTTCCTATGAAAGCCGAGTGCAAGAAGAACAGTCCTCAATTCTTGTTTCTCGAACTTATAGCTGGGACTTTGGGGTATGCTTGGTACCTTTGTTTGATCCAAAAGCATGAGATAATGGGTATAAACAGAAGAAGATATTCATAAGTGGTTGTTAGTTTTATACCCTGTACAGGTGTTTTGGTTTTGGGTGATGTGTAATTAGTTGAGTTTTTGTCTATTATCTCTTGCTGAGATGTACTTGGTTGATGATCTTCCTTTTTTAACTGTATTTTCTAACTAAGCTTCTTGTTCAAGGTTCATCCTTGTTCTATTTCAATCGAAGGTACACTAGGGAACTTGAGGATTCGAGATATGTCGCTTGGTGACGACCATTGCTGGAGTTGGCTCTGTGATATACGTAATCCCGGTGTTGAATCACTTATTACGGTAATTTCCTATTCTTTTCTTGTTTTTTGGAAAGGCATCTAGAACAAAAAAAAAAATCTCCGATAATGAGTTTTTTTTTCCTTATAGAACTAGTGATTTTTCTTCAACGTGTAGTCTTTTCTAATTCTTGACTTCATTACTTTTTTTCAGTTTGCTTTCAAGTCTTATGGTGCTGAAGATGATGATTATACTGGGTATGATTACAGTCTTTTTGGTAGACTGTCTGGAGTTCGTATTGTTTTCCTCTACAGGTTTGTCAGGGAGGTGAGTCTTTGGGATTAATGCTTATCATTGCTGCACTTGCCTATTCAGTATTTTGATTGTTCATTTCTCCACATTTGTGGGTCCTGAGAAAATTGGAGAGTGCAGAATTTAAATGGAGAATTTGGTTTATCAGTATTATTTTTGCTTTCTTTTTGGTTGTTTTATTACAGTGATTCCGGTTTTCCTTTAATTAATTTTTCAGATATCTGTGTACTTCATGGAGCTTGCTACACCACATACAGAGGAAATGATCAAGTTGGTAGACAAAGTTGGAGACTTTGAGTGGTTCATTCAGAAATATGAAATTGATGGATCCTCAGCTATAAAGCTGGATCTGTCTCTCGACACTCCTATAATAATTATTCCAAAGAATTCAACCAGCAAAGAGTTAGTTTCTTGCTCCCTACTTATAGTTCCTCCATTTATTAAAACTTCAGAGATCAGTGTGTTCGCTGTCTTCCAAATAGTTTATCATTATCAAATCCCACTAGGTGGGGTCAGCCACTTGTATCTGTTCGGGTACATACATAGAGATCCGACAAAAATAGTACGTTGGCCATTGGCGGTCTTCCAAATAGTTAGAGCCGATATATAAAAAGCTCTGCTTCTTCTGTTCTTCAGTCATCTTTCTGAGTATTGACCAAGGGATTACTGAGATGAGACATTTTCCACTGCCTATAATTTTTAGTTGTATCTGGGATGCGAATGGTGGTCTACTTGTTGATATTCCCTTTACTAGAACACTTCAGTAGGTGCGGACAATGTTCTTAAGTATATTGCTTCCTTCATTTCCCCTAGAAGTGGCATATTTGGTACCAAATTCAAAAGCCTTGAGATCTTTGAGACCACTATGTTCCAAATATTTCAGCAAATGTACAAAATGCCTGCTTGAGTTCACCTCTCCAAGCATCAACCAAGGGATTACTGAGATGAGAGATTTTCCGCTGCTTGGGTTTACTCTCCATTTCTCAGTAATTGACGTAACCTCCTAATGAACAAAATCGAAGATGTGTACAGCACTACCCCTTTTTTCTAGATCCAGTTCATGTTCTTTGGAGCACCGTGCTTTATCCCATGCATGAGCATTTCCATATCTTCACTTTTTTTTTTCTTGTGCAGTTATATGCAGCTTGATTTAGGTCAGCTACTGGTGAGAAACGAATTTAGCTGGCACGGTGGTCTTAAAAATGATCCATCTGCCGTTCATCTTGATGTGCTCCGTGCTGAGGTAATGGTTAATCGAAATGGCTGAGGTGAGCAGTGTGTTGCGGGTAATTTACTTTTTGGCTCATAAATTGCAGATCCATGGAATCAACATGGCAGTAGGAATTGATGGTTGCCTAGGCAAACCTATGATTCGTGAAGGAGATGGATTTGTTGTTAGTGTTAGGCGAAGCTTGAGGGATGTCTTTAGAAAGGTCCCAACCTTTTCTCTTGAAGTTCAGGTAAATATTCCTTATTACTAGCTAGAAATTCTTCTACTCGCTTAAAAGATGATCTCTTAAGCTCTTGTTGTTTGTAGTAAGCTGATCTTAAATTCCTTATGGGAGCTTGGGTTCTTATCGTGAGAAGGTGTATAGTTAACTAATTAAATTTTGATCGATGAAAAAAAAACAATGATATCGACTAATTCCTTTTCTTCAGTTACATCATTTTCTATGGATAAAGCCCTTCCTCTATTTCTCCTTCAGTGGGTTGAAGCAGCTGAATACTATGTTCTAATGTGTCTCTTCCCCAACCCACCTTACCCAAAATAACCAAAAGAAACAAATCACATGCATCCTCAAACGAAGAGTGAAAGAAGGAACACTGCCATATATAAGGCATCATCTTTAGATTGAGATGACCTATTTGTTGTTTTGCTTTCATTTAAAATATATGGGGCATTACTAGTTGAGGAATGACAATTTGCTGCCCAAACTTTAAATATATTTTATGGGTCTACTACCACCATGTTGACCTTTTGGTAAAGTTGATTCCTTAACATAGTATCAGAGTAAGAATGACCAAATATTCGAGTCCTGCATGCCTAACCCCCATTTATCTAGTACTTGGTATGAGAAGAGTCTGTTTGTACTTATTTGGTCAATCTTGGTTTTTGCTCCAATTGTGTGGCAACTGCTGAGGCATATGCACCCTTTCCTGCTATTCAAGTATAAAACTATTTGCTTGAACTTTTGGTATAGTTGGTTTCTTCAGAGCTATTTGCTTGAGCTCAAATCTTGTTACCTCTATTTGTTCTGTGTATAGTCCACATTTCGGATTTCACGTGAAGGGCAGTGCTAAAGTATAAAATTATTTTTTTGGACATCTTTCCATAAGCTTGGGTTTTTAGTAGAATTGGTTCGTTGACATCTGCAAAGTGATTGTGTGTAATAATTGTAGCTGTTTCAAGTTCTGATGGATGTACTGCTGTTGGAAAATGGCTTGACAGATGGATTCGTTGCATGGAGTGATTTTGGACAAAGAATACAATATCATTCTGAATTGTGCATACACAAATTTGAATGAGGAACCAAGACTTCCTCCCAGTTTTCGTTCAGGGAAATCTGGGTCAGCAGATACTATGAAATTGCTGGTTGACAAGGTCAACACAAATAGTCAAATTTTTCTGTCCCGCACAGTTTCCATAGTGGCGGTTGAAGTCAGCTATGCATTGCTAGAGCTGTGTACTGGTGTTCATGAAATATCGACTCTGGCTCATATCTGCGTCAGTATATTTTCTCTCTTCTCTCCTCCTTACCTTTCTCTGTGCAGTCTCCTTAGATGCTTTTTCTATGTGACATTCTTTTTATTTGCATTTTAGCTTGAAGGTCTTTGGGTGTCATATCGAATGACTTCATTGTCTGAAGCGGACCTTTATGTTACCGTTCCTAAATTCTCTGTTGTGGATGCCCGCCCTGATTCAAAGCCTGAAATGCGCCTGATGCTTGGATCCTCCTCCGATATTTCAAGGCAGGGAACTGGAATTAGTCCAATGTCTTTTAGTAGCACCAGTCTCAGGCGAACATACTCTGGGGCTTCTTCAGGTGTGGACATTTCGACTTCGACCATGTTCTTGTTGGATTACAGGTGGCGTGCATCATCACAGTCATCTGTCATACGGATTCAACTTCCTCGAATTCTTGTGGTGCCTGATTTCCTACTTGCAGTTGGTGAATTTTTTGTTCCTGCTTTGGGAGCAATAACTGGCAGGGAGGAAATGATGGATCCAAAAAATGATCCAATACGTAAGAACAATAGCATCATTCTTTCTGCCCCTGTTTACAAGCAACAAGAAGAGGTGGTTTGGTTGTCTCCTAGTCAACAGTTAATAGCTGATCATCCTGGTGTTGATGACTATATGTATGATGGTTGTGGGAAGACCATATGCTTAAAGGAGGAAAATGATTCGAAGGAAATTCAGTCATCAAGACTGCAACCTATGATTGTCATTGGGCGTGGAAAGCGACTACGTTTCGTGAATGTGAAGATTGAGGTCTGTGACTCAGGCTTTTGTTTTTAGCTTCTATAATTACTGATAAAATGCAAATTTCTGGAATACGTTGCAATATTTATATGAGGAGAAAACATATGGAACTTTAATGATGATGGAATATGCACATCAAATGGCATCAAATTACCAATTTATGCAACTTTGAATTCATAAGAAGGCTAACTAGTTGATTCTGTTTCTGGAATAGAAGAAACTGCTTAAACAGTTGTGCTTGAGTTGATTATGTGATATCTTGCAAGCTAATTTCTGGGAGTGGATTGAGTTTTGTTTATTCAATAAAGTTAAGACTCTCCTTGTGAGTGCATGTATCACCCACCCTCTGTCAGAATCTGAAGGCAGACAGAGATAGTGTTCTGTCTCGTGAGCTGTCCATGAATGTGTCCAACAGAAGGTTGACAGTTTGGTATCTAGAATCCGGTTAAAACTTTTTTTTTCCTGCATATTTTAGCTGAAAATCTTGATTGGTAACTGATTTCATTGATGGCTTCTATTTGTTGTTGCTTAGAATGGTTCTCTCATGCGGAAGTATACATACTTGAGCAATGACAGCAGCTATTCAGCTTCTTCTGAAGATGGTGTTCACATTATATTCTTGGAAACTTTTCAATCTGATAAGGAGATGAAAGACGAAGAGTTCACGAGGAATCCTTTCAAGATGCCCAATTATTCTAGTCATCTTGAATCTGATCCAAGCAGGATACAAAGTTTCACCTTTGAGGCTCAGGTACTTGGAAAAATGAAGTCCACAATTTGTCTTTCTTCCTTGGTGACAGTCTCTAATGTTACACTTGCATTGTGAAGGAGATGAAGAAAAAAAAGCTAATAAAGCTAGTCATATTCTAATCCATTCTTTTTTCGTCTATTTTGTTGTTTTTCTCATGCTGAACTTGATGACGTCGAATAAATATTTGGAGATGAGCATCAATCCTTCTCCTTGTTCTGATATTCATTTGATTTATGTAATCTCCAGGTCGTATCTCCTGAATTAACATTTTATGATGGAACAAAATCATCGCAGCTTGATTCTTCGCATGGGGAGAAGCTTCTCCGTGCAAAGTTTGATCTAAGCTTTATGTGAGTTGAATAATTGGTCATCTGGCTTTTTATTTTTCCATTTCTATAGGCTTTATTGCAGTTTTGTGGTCTATTGTGGACATAATTTAATGTTTCTCCATCAGCACTATTTTTATGATAATTAGTACTATTTTTATGTTTCTCCATCAGCAATAAGGTTTCTTTTTCCTAAATCAAACCAATAAGACCATACAATTTTTTTTTTTTGGCCAATCATAACCTGGAATTCACTTATGTGGCACTACCAAAAGGTCGCTGTACCAAAGTGAATGTTCTTGTGGTAAGGTCTTTCTTGGGGGAAGGCAACTATAAATTTTGAAACTTAAAAATGGATGGAATCACTACATGATAGAACTCAGGAAGGAGAATCTCTATTTGATCTTTTATGCCGGATGAACTTATATAAAGACATTTGTTACAGTGAAATGACTAACATGCAGAGAAGGTACAGTGACAAAGAGTGGTGATGAGAACAACCAAAACTGGAGTATTTAAGAACCCACTTCAGTGCTCAAGAGTCAAGATGCATAACCTTGTCTTTCTGACTTCGTGTGTGAGACAATCTGAGATTGAGGTGCATGGTGTCCAATTATTGGAAGATCTGGAAGATACTAGGAATGCATTGATAAACTTGTTTCTTAATCTTTTGCCTTGTCCTGCAGGGTCCGCCAGCAACCTTCCACATACATGGTCTCCAAAGTTCTTTCTCCAAATTAGATGATTATTTTTTTTTGTTTCCCTGTGTAGTTTTAGATGAAGAGGTAATGGGAAAGCTTACTTTTCTTCATTGACAAAAGGGTTTATATACTACGAGTATCAAATACCTAAACTATCCTTAATAAACCAAAACACATAACTCATAACACTCCCCCTCAAGTTGGAGTATAGATATTAATCATGCCCAACTTGTTACAAATAAATTTAACTCGACTCCCTGCTAAAGATTTGGTAAAAATATCGACAAGATCTGTGGTTTTCACATGATTTAACACAATATCACTTTCTTGAAGTTTTTATCATATAAAATGGCAATCGACTTCAATATGGATGACAGATTAATTGTCACACCATAACTGAGTAGGTTGAGGAGTTAGATGTTGCAACTCATCAACTAACTGACGGAGATAAGTGACATCACAAGTAACATGAGCAAGAGCCCGATACTTTGACTCTGCACTAGAACGGACCACAACAGGTTGCTTCTTACTCTTCTAAGAGACTAAATTACCACCAACAAATACACAATAACCCGTGGTGGACTTTCGATCAGAGAGTGAGCCAGTCCAATTCGCATCAGAGAAACCCTCAATACGTTTGTGGCTACGATCAATATAGAACAATCCCCGACTAGGATGTCCCTTGATATATCTAAGAATATGCACAACTGCTTCCCAATGAGAAACTCGGGGATCAGACATAAATTGACTAACAACAGTCATAGAGAAAGGAATATCAAGATGAGTGATGACTAGATAATTCAATTTACCACCCAATCTCCTGTATCTATCTGGATCATCAAACACATCATTCTCAGCAGGTAAAAGTCTCACCCGGGGAAGCATTGAAGTATCACTTGGTTTGGTACCAAGCATGCCAGTATCCTTCAGTAAGTCTAAAGGATACTTACGTTGAGATTGGAAAATCTCATGCTTGCAGTGAGATCCTTCAATTTCCAAAAAATACTTCAAAAAATCATGGTCTTTAGTTTGAAAATGGCGCTGAAGGAACATCTTCAAGGAAGTGATTCCTACACTGTCACTCCCAGTGATAGCAATATCATCAGTATATGCCACAAAAAGAATGCACCTAGCATTGGAATGTCAATAGAATACTAAGTGGTCTTTTTCTGATCTCTGTAGGCTAAAGTCGAGAATCACAGAACTAAACCTCCTAAACTAAGCTCTGGGAGACTGTTTCAGCCCGTATAAAGACTTCTTCAAGTGACATATCCCTGAGTAACAAATCCTGAAGATTGCTCCACATATATCTCTTCCTGCAAATCACCATGAAGAAACACATTCTTCACATCCAATTGATGTAAGGGCCATCCAGAAGAAGCAACACGAGAAATGATCAGACGGACAGAAGTCATCTTGGCAACAAGAGAGAAAGTGTCAGTGTAATCAATATCATATACTTGAGCATATCCTTTGACCACTAGGCGGGTCTTGAAAAGAGCAACAGAGCCATCCAGATTCACCTTCACAGCAAAGACCTACTTACAACCAATAGTCTTTTTCCCTGAAGGCAAGGGAATAAGATCCCTGGTCTAATAGCCTCAAAGGCGTCCATCTCCTCACACATTGTCTGCTACCACCCTGGGAGAGAGAGAGCTTCAGATAAAGACCGAGGAACAGAAATAGAGTCCAAAGCAAAGACAAATGCCTACAAAGAAGAGAATACCCCAGCATACAAGAGATGAGCGTTCATAGAATACGCATCACAACTACGCTGACCTTTCGTAGGGTAATCGGAAGATCCGAATCAGAGGGTGGAGGGGACGTAGGAGCGGCCGATGATGAAGCCATAATAGATGACGAGGGATCAGAACCAGGAGCAACCGATGAAGAATCTAAACCAGGAGTAACAGTCGTAGGAGCAACAGAAGGAGAAGCACACTCATCTAGATGGTCCAACTAATCAATGACAACCTAACAAGGGCAACAGGTATGCACCCGAAGAGGAAGGGCGGGTAGCGGGTCATGTGGAGAAGTCGGAACAGGTGGAGAAGCTGAATTAGGTGACGACGATGAGGGAATCCGAATTAATTCGTAGACGAGATGATCATCCATAGAAGAGGATGACTCGGATGATGGCCCATGTGAGGGTGAAGAAGAGTTAAATGGGGTAGCCTCATCGAATACGTCAGCAGAAATATACAATCATCCCAATTCAGGAGAGTAGCATCGATATCCCTTCCGTTTGTTAAAATATCCCGAAAAGATACACCTCAAGGACTTGGGATCCAACTTTGTAAGATGTGGTCGGATATCCCGAATATAACATGTACACCCAAAAATACGTAGAGGCAGAGAGTGAAGAGGTTGGCCAGGAAATAACAGACTGCAAGGGATCTCCCTCTAAAGAACAGACGATGACATCTTGTTAATCAAATATACAACAGTCAACACCGCTTCACTCCAGAACACCTTGGATACACGTGTCTGAAACATAAGGGCCCGGATAACCTCTAACAAATGGCGATTCTTCCGTTCAACGACTCCATTATGAGAAGAGGTATCTGGACAGGAAGATTGATGAATGATCTCATGCTCACTCATAAAGGTAGTAAAGGAAGAGGAAAAGTATTATCGGGCATTATCACCACGAAGAGTACGAACAGGCCTCAAAAATTGTGTCTGAATCTCAACATAAAAGACAGTGAATACAGAGAATAGCTCAGACCGAGACTTCAAAAGATATAACCATGTCATGTGGGAATAATCATCAACAAATGTGACAAAATAACGAAAACCAGCACGAGATTGGATCGGACAAGGTCCCCAAATATTAGAATAAAGCAACTCAAAGGGAGCAGAGGCCTGTGTATTACTCCGAGGCAAATAGGCAAATATGTAGCTCTATGATACTTAGTGAACTGGTAAGACTCACAAAATAGTTAGGACATTGACCGAGCCTCAGGGCACAATCTTTTGAAGCAAAAAAGAGATGGATTATCTAGCCGATGATTATGAAGATCAAGAATAGTGGAGGAAACTCCAGAACAAACTATATTTAATGAATCAATGTCCAATACATAAATTACTCCCGAGGAACGACGACCTCTACCAAGAAGTTTCCCTGTCGAAAGGTCTTGAATCTCATAAGAACTAGTATAAAAGACAACACGACAGTGATGAGTCCAAGTCAATACATTAACGTCTAATAGATTCAAGGGAAAATCAGATAAATAGAGAATTGAAGAAATGATCAAGGTAAGGAGTGAGGGGAATTGTCGCCACTCTGTGAACTGATATATAAGAACCATCGACAACCCGTATGTCAGGATATAAGGAGGTAGAAGAATAGTTACACAATGAATTTAGAGAACCGGTCATATGATTAGATGCCCTGGAATCAATAATCCAGCTATGAGGAGAAGCGGGTCAATATGTGGCGGATTGAACCGACTAAACAATGGTGACCAATGAATAATTCTACCGAAAAATATCCATCCCACAAATAACGACACACCTAGGAGCCAATGATAAGTACACCAGAATGATGAGTCTCAATGAGGCAATCCAATCACATATCACAACTCGAGTGATCCAACATCCGAAGCATATAAGAATAAACAACTAATCCAATCACCAATCACCAATCACCATGAATAGACCAATCCTATCAATAACATGACAGAATCAGGAACATAGGAAAGAAAAATCCAAACTAATAGGGGCCACAATCAATCCCACTCGTGGCACAAATACCAATCATCAGGAAGCTAAATCAAATAACCGTATGCACTAGTGTAGAAAAGCGGGCACCAAACGAGAACCGATGAGAAACCTCAATCAACAAAGCAATCAAATGATAAATCGAAGGGACAAGCACATGAAGTGCAATATAGAACTTAGATCTTGGATAAGGAAAAACAGACTGAAAGCGAAGGTAGACATATGCTACTGCCATAGGAGGAAGAAAGGTCCAACACAAGGAGAACAATTTGCCATACTGGGCTGTCGGCCGGCGGCGGCCCGTGGGTTGGATGGTGGCGCATGGGAGTCACACGCCGGAGACTTGGGTGGCGCATGGGCATGCATGCGGTGGCGTATCGTGAATCAATTAAAACGGAGTGTAGATCTGGAGATATTCTACCACCCCATTAGGTCAAAACAAGAGAGAGACACGGACGGTGGTGTTTGAGCCCCAACGCCGGTGACTGGGCTAGCTGGTGGTAGTGTCTGTCCGGCTGGGTGTTGGCTGGAGGTGGCGACAACGACAAGTGGTTCCCGAGGCTGGGCTAGGTGTTTTAGGGTTTTAGGTGGGGTTTTGGTAGTGGTGTCTCTGATACCATGTAGTTTTAGATGAAGAGGTAATGGGAAAGCATACTTTTCTTCATTGACAAAAGGGTTTATATACTACAAGTGTCAAATACCCAAACTACCCTTAATAAACAAAAACACATAACTCATTACACCCTGATTTAACTTTTTTTTGGAGCAGTTATGGTGCATGATGGGGAATTTCATATGCAATATTGCTGAGTAGGCCATCGTTTAGTATTCGAATTCTGTGGTGGTTTAGGCAAGGAAAGGGGGGTTCGGTGATATTATGGAGAGACATTACTAGAAAACTAATCAGTTTGACCACTGAATTTCAAACTTCAAATTGAATTTATTACCAAACACAACCATGTCTGGATGTCAGTGTTTGAACTTTTGAAGGAATAAAAGATGGAACTGAGGAGTTCCTTGTTCCCAATATAGTAAGGAGTATGTTGTATTTGAGTGATCCTATTGCATGGGATGGGAAAGTAAAAAATGAAGGATGTATCAATTTGATTAGATGTGAGGCTCCTTCATTTTGTATGTTGAGTTTGGAAGATATTATTTATAAGGAATACTTAAGGAATAGTGTTTGGTGGATATTCTGTGATGGGTTTTGGAATGGTATTATTTTGTTCATTAAGACAAAGGTAGTTAAGTATACTTGAGGTCTATGGAGGATATGGATGCAATTTTGTTAGTTTTCAGTTGGCAATTTTGTTAGTTTTCTATTATTTATGTTTTTTTTTTCTCTGTCTTCCTTTTGCTGACTTTAGGCCATTGTGTAGATACGCCATGAGGTTGTATTGAAGAATACTTTTACTCGAACTAGTAATTCTGATTTATGCTATAAGAGTAGCCAAACTAGAATACTTTTACTTCTTTATATAGGTATGCATCAAAAGAAGATGATACATGGATCAGGGCACTAGTGAAAGATCTAACTATTGAGGCTGGATCAGGGCTTATCATTCTTGATCCTGTGGATATCTCAGGCGGATACACTTCTGTTAAAGATAAGACAAATATGTCTCTAGCGTCCACTGACATCCGCTTCCATCTTTCGCTGAGCGTCATTTCTCTTTTGCTTAACCTCCAAATTCAGGCATCTGCTGCTCTACAATTTGGGAATGCTAACCCCCTGGCTCCTTGTACCAATTATGAACGGCTTTGGGTATCACCAAAAGGTTTGTCTTCTAACATGTGCAGCCGTTCCACATTTCTAAAACTCTCATTATAAACATTTGTTAAAGAGCTCTTCTAAATTGGGTTATTCGGCATGCAGAACATGGACCCCATTACAACCTTACATTTTGGAGGCCTCGAGCACCTTTAAATTATGTGATTCTGGGGGATTGTGTAACATCAAGGTACTACTTCTGTTTCTTTGAATGGTTGATACATCAATTTTTACAATGATGTGATGGTTTTGATGCATTAATTATCCCTACAATTTTGTTGAAATTCTTTGCCTTGATTTCTGGTACTATGTTGTCTAAAAGAGTTTTTTTGAAAGGTGATCAGTTTACTTCTTATGTTGTATTTTGGATCATTTAGAAGGATTTCCATCATCTAGCTTGCTTTGTTAGGCACTTGACTGGTCATCATACTGTTGTATATAAAGTACTAAATTGCATTTTGTCTGCTTTATGCTTGTTTCCTTCTAGACTCCAGCAGATGTGCTGATCGCAATTTTAATGATTAAGACTTCATGATGGATCCTTGCCTTTCATTCTGTTTTGAAGAGCAATTTTGATTCTTTGACAGACTGCACTCTGGGATTCTTGAAGGGTCTTATCGCATCCTTATTTTACATTTTGAGATGTAATTTAGGACATGCAAACTATTTTCACAGTGACAAACCTTATCCGTTCTCTATGTTTTGTTTTGTGGCTTCCACTATGAAACATCTTCCTTTCTCAGAGCCTGATGCGTCCGCCCAAGTAGCAGGCAAACATTTTCTCATACTAGAGCATGTGTCCTCCTAGTCCCACTTAATAATATTACATTGCACCTATTTGTGCCCTTCCACCATAATGTTCAGCTTTTTTATAATCTTGTTTCAAGTAGCACCCAAGTTAATAGCATGTTTCCTTTATGGAACCAGGTTTGCTTATCATTCTATTACTTGCTGCTTCAATGAAGATATGCATCAGAATACCTTTTTCTCAAAATTGTGATTATATGAAAATAACCTGTCTAGTTTGAATAATTGCTCAGACCTATTCCTCCTTCACAAGCAGTAATGGCTGTGAGCAATGCATATGGTCGTGTACGAAAGCCAGTCAGTTACAGGCAAATTGGTTTTCTTTCTGATATCCTAGAACTGAAAGGAAATGAAGGAACTGGGGATTCCGATGGTGAATGTTCACTTTGGCTTCCAGTTGCACCCCCAGGATATGTGACATTAGGTTGTGTGGTAAATGTTGGAAGCCAACCACCACCGACCCACATTGCTTACTGCATACGTGCTGATCTAGTTACATCAACAACATATTCTGAATGCATCTACAATGTTGCTTCAACTATGAGCATGACATCGGGATTTAGCATTTGGCGCCTAGATAATGTTCTTGGGTCATTTTTTGCCCATCCACATTCCAAGTGTCCTCAAGATATCTGTTATGACCTAATTCATTGTCTTGTGTGGAACACTCGTTGGCATCATCCTTCTGTGAAAAAATCTGAATCCGATACAAATTTTCACAATGAATCCAAAGCTCAGGAAGGAGGCAATCAAAGTTCAAGTTCATCTGGATGGGACATTGTTCGTTCATATTCTAAAGCAAATAATTGCTTCATATCAACTCCAAACTTTGAGAGGATCTGGTGGGACAAAGGTGGGGATCTGCGACGGCCAATCTCTGTATGGCGTCCAATTCCTCGTCCTGGTTACGCCGTACTCGGTGATTGCATAGCTGACGGGTTAGGACAATTTCTGCCTTTTTTTATTCTTTTGCTGCTTATTCTGGAAAAATGTGTGATAAAATTGTTTGTTACTGTAGGTTAGAGCCCCCTGCACTCGGTATACTCTTTTTGGCTGATAATCCTGAAATCTCAGCGAAGCCTGTGCAGTTCACTAAAGTTGCTCACATTGTTGGGAAAGGTGTAGATGAAGCCTTCTTCTGGTACCCAATAGCTGCGCCTGGTTATGTTTCGATTGGATGTGTTGTTACGAGAGCTGATGAACCACCAAGTCTTGATGCATTCTGTTGTCCAAGGATGGATCTTGTTAACCCAACTAACATACTTGATGCCCCCATTTCTAGATCTTCAAGTTCTAGAGCATCTCAATCTTGGAGTATATGGAAAGTTGAAAATCAGGTTAAGAGAGTGTTTGAACCAATCTTGATTCCATTGTTGTCAGTTTGTTTTAACTATGCATCTAATATTTAATTTATCATTGGATGTGTGAATTAATCTCATGGTCCTACTTCATTTGTTAGGCCTGCACATTCTTGGCACGTTCTGATCTGAAAAAGCCATCAAGTCGGCTGGCTTGCACCATTGGCGACTTTATGAAGCCAAAAACACGAGAAAATGTAACTGCAGAGCTGAAGTTGAGATGTTTATCGTTCACTGTCCTGGACAGTTTGTGTGGAATGGTAAGCATGTAGAGGAGCATTTGAATAACATCAGCACATCATCTCTTGTGATGTTGGTGCTAATTTTGATTATAATCTTACTTACAGGTGACTCCACTTTTTGACTTGACCGTGACAAATATGAAGCTTGCTACCCATGGTCGATTTGAGGCAATGAATGCTGTGCTGGTATCTTCCATGGCTGCATCAACTTTCAATGCGCAGCTGGGGGCGTGGGAGCCACTTGTGGAGCCTTTTGATGGAATCTTCAAGTAAGAGTTGGTCATTTAAATCATCTATTTCGTTGGTATTGCCTCAAAGTTATGTCAAGTCTATCTCAGTCGGCCTTTCTGTTCTATGGGATCCTATCAATTACATATGTGTGTTCCCACTATTAATTGGTCCCTCTTTTGAGTACACAGTGTGGAACTGACATCCCTGCTCTATTTTTTGAGGTTTGAAACTTATGATACTTGTGCACATCCAACTCCTGGACTGGGAAAGAGGGTGCGAGTTGCTGCTACCAGCATATTGAATGTAAATGTAAGTGCTGCCAACATTGATAGCTTCATTGAATCTATTATTTCTTGGAGAAGACAGCGAGAACTTGAAGAGAAAGCAGCAAAGCTGAATGAGGTAAAAGTAATACCCAATCTGGAGCTTTTCATTTGTTCCTTCATGTTCTGCTGCTGACAGAAATTGTTTTTGCGTTGTCCTTTCCCAGGGCTCAGATGTCTGTCAGACACATGGGGATGGCCCAGCTTTTTCTGCATTGGATGACGATGATTTCCAGAGTATAGTCATAGAAAATAAACTTGGCTGCAACATTTACGTGAAAAAATTAGAGCAGGGCTCGGATGAGGTGGAACTCATACATCATAATGGCTCTGGTTCTATATGGGTCCCACCTCCAAGTTTCAAGGATAGGTTGATTGTGAGAGAGAATTTTAGGGAAGCACGCTATTATATGGCAGTCAATATATTTGAAGCAAAGGTATCTTATGAGCATATCAAGGAGCCTGTTTAATGTGCTGAAATTTTTAGACAGAAAGAGACTCTTTTAGAACTTCTGTTTATTTATTATAGCTAAAACTCTATTGTATAGTTCAATATGACTCGGTCATAATGTGCAGGGTATACCCATTGTTGAAGATGGAAACAGCCAAAATTTCTTTTGTGCCGCGCGACTTGTCGTTGATAATCAACCTGTGGATCAGCAAAAGCTTTTTCCACAGAGCGCAAGAACAAAATGTGTTCGACCATCGACAGCAAAAATGGATGATACTTACTTGGGCACTGCAAAATGGAATGAACTGTTTATATTTGAAGTGCCTCGAAAGGTAAAAGTTTTAAACCTATCATTTTGTCGCACTATTGTTTGTTTGTCATCCCTCTATGTGTCTAGTGTACAATGTCTTGCCCATGGACAATTGATCAACTAGATCTCATAAAATTGTGCCAATAGCTTGGGTTTTTAAGCTTGAAAGCCTAGCTTAGAACTTTGATATGGATTGAAACTTTTCTAAAATGTCGACATTGATGTGTATTTCCCTTGTGTATATACTAATATTTATGGAACAACTTAGTGGATGCAATAAGGCTTAAAGTTTAACGCCCCTTGCCAAGTGCCTTATTGACCACACCTTTTCAGGCTTTTTATCCTATTTTGCCTGAAGTGGTTAAGTGACGTTGGCAATGATTTTAGTTTTGATCATTATAAGTCGTTGAGACTTCCTTTTTCTAGTCGATGTGGGATAGGGTATCACACTTTTTTCCATTAGTCCTAGCATCAAGCCCAAAGATCTTCACACACAATGTATGTAACGCCCTGAGCCCTACTAACCATACCTTAATGGGTTTTTCTATACCCTCCAGTCTGAAAATGTTAAGTCATTAGGCCTATATTCAATCTCAATGTGTCACCACCCACCGATATGGGATTGAGGTATCACAATTTCTCTCACTTAACGTCCTTGTCTTCCCAAATCAAACAGAGAGAAACTAGTAAGATCGTTCAGGCATGTGGCACATGTGCGTACTGCACCAAGTCCATCATGATTAGTCCACTCTGATGTCACCTGTAACGTCATGGGCCTAAAGCCCTGTCAACCACATCTTAATGGATCTTTTTATTCTTTTTAGCTCGAGATGGAACTCATTAGACCTATATTCAATCTCAATCTATCCACACCCACCAATGTAAGATTGGAATATCACAATGTAGCATTCTAAAGGTGACTTGCATGGACTTAGAGGTGGTTCACACCACACGTCCTAGCATATGTAGCACTTGATGGCGCACAATACTTGGTTCCAACACTTTCGATGGGTCAAGGCTCTGATATCATTTGTAATGTCCTAGGCCCCAAGCTTAAGCATTTTTTGACAACGACTGCATCCTTGAACCCTATATCTTTTTCTAGTCGATGTAGGATGGTGTATCACATCGCGGTTGTTATAAGTGCATGTATATATACAGTGATATGTTGATACAGATACATGTATTTGTAGAGTGAACTTCTAATGTGGATCACCACACTGTTTTTTTCGTGCAGACCTCCTAGATTTAGACTGATTTGTGATGATTTGGACTGTTGAATGTGTTCAAAATATGTTTTTAAGGGGGTGGTGAAAATTTCATCCAAAAAGATGACCGGAAAGGGTTTCATCTGGTCAGTTTTTGATAAAATTTTATCCAATAGTTTCATAAAAAAGTGATCGGATCAAGTTCTTTCCAATCGTTTTTTACTGGTTGTTTGTAGGAATCCTTAAAAACACGTTTTAAATACATCTAACAGTTCGGATCATCAAAAAACGATTGGGGAGGGCGTAAAAAATGGAGGTCCGCACGGTCCACACAGGAAGTGGACTCTGTATTTGTATATGTTTAAATTATATGCTTGTAACTGTGAAGATACAAATATATTTCCAAGGCCTTCAATCATAAGCTTGTGGTTTTTGAGAATGGATTCTTCAATATGGTGTTAGAGCAAGCAATGACTAGAGCATGAGTTCAAATTCTGCTATTCCCATATATTCAAACGAAAAATTCTTAAGTGGTCTAGGACTAACACTTAGGTTGTGGTCCCGACCACTAAGAAAATGTCGTATACTTTAATTAAAGAGTTAGGGTTGGTGTCTTGACATTGTGTCGGAGTTTGACCAAGTAGTTATGAGTTTGAATCTTATCAATTATTGGCGGTTTTGTTTGTGGATCTGTGCATGGTTTGTATTTTAGGTTTAGTAGGCTTTTACTTGAGGGAGACATGTTAAAGTATGAAATCATTTCCTAGACCTCTTACCATAAGTCTAAGCTTATGGTAAAGTTGGTTCGAATTAGTTTAACCAAATGGTCATGAGTTCAAAAATTGTTATCCTTAATTGTCTCATTGTTATTGTTGTTTGTATGGACTTGTGAATAATCCATGTTTCAAGTCCAATAGATTTTCATGTGAGGGGCGTGTTAAAGTGTAAAAACTATTTCATGGTCCTCTTACCACAAGTTCGAGCATTTGGTAGAATTGGTTCCTCGATATTATTTTCAAATTTATCATGAAGTAATCATTATCCCGTTGTTTTGCCCATGTGACTATTGGAACCGTTAGCGTGACTATTGGAACCGTTAGCGTGTGTGACGGTCATAAACCACCGTAGAATTTCTCATTCACATCATGGTAAGTGGAGGGCTTGCGCACAATCCATGTCAAGTACTATGGACATTCGAATGATTGGGCTTGTTAAGATTCAAATGTATATCTATCGGGCCTTTTATCGTAAGTTACAACTTTTGGTAGAGTTAGTTTCCCAACAATAAATATATTTTTACTTGTTTCATAAATGCAGTAGTGGCAAAAGACCTTTTATCATATGTTTGAACATTTGGTAGAGTTGGTTCCTCGACAATAAGTATATTTTTAATAGTTTCATAGATGCAGTAGTGGCGTATCAAACTGATGAGTTGTAGGAAACATGCCTCATTTCATCCTTTTATTGTCAAAGACAAATGAATTGACTGGAATTGCTTTCTTTCTGTGTAAAATTTCTTCCACAGGGTCAGGCTAAGCTTGAGCTTGAGGTGACAAACCTTGGTGCAAAAGCTGGAAAAGGTATGATTTCTTATTTCATGCAGTAAGTCCAACTTTTTTGATGATAGTATAGCAATTTATCTGACTGTATTTATGAATGGTATATAAAATGGTGTGCTTGGACTTGCTTCTTCTTTCTGTCTTCCATGTTAACGGCAGATGAAAGTAGGTTCTAGAGAGAAGCTGCCGATTGAATTGTGTGCTTCTTTTTCTGTTTCTGCATCATCCCCAGATGAATCAGCCCCGTATCCTCAGGTGCTGCCACTTATCAGTCGAAAGCTTAGACTTTCCGGCAATGATAATATCTCATCGACAAAAGAATAGCCGAAATAACTGAATCAATCATGCAATTATTTAATCTCTCTAGTTTGTAGCAACGATGATTATGGTGAACTGGTTTTGAAGGTTCTTCTCTGCCTTCCCTGCCATGCTTCCATACTGTTCCATCACTATCACTATAAGAAAGATCGGGTTATCTCTCTCTTGTTTTATCTAATCTCTTGTCTTGCATCCTTGTCACTGCTACCCTTCTAATGTCTCACTTTGCTTGTTTATTTCTGGGCGATTCTATTGCCACCACTAAAATTATTCACTTCACCACATTACTTTCGCCACCACATTTATGTCATGCAGATTCCTCATTATCACTTTAGTCACACCATAAAAATATAAAATATGAAATTGTCTCTGACATACTTCGGTCCTTTAGGTCGAAACACTTCGGTTAGAATAACCAAAATGTTTCGGTCAATATCACCGATATCATTTCAGTGGATTGAATATTTTTGTCAATATGACCAAAAGTTTTGGCTTTTATTTGGATGTTTTTTTTCAGTCATCTAATATGGGGATATTTTTGTCCATTCATAAATTGTGGTGGTGTGAGTAATTGGTGCGGTGGCATTAGAATCATCCTTATTTCTCTTTAGGTCACTTTGATGGTTGCAAGTAATTTCATCTGCAAGTCTTTTTGGGCATCCTTAAATGTTTGTTTTGTCATTTGATTCATGAGTCCCTCTTGTGTTGTCCAGGTGAAGTTGTTGGTGCTGCTGCTTTTCCTATCAGACGTGGCACAAGTATTCTGCAAAAGATATCTTCAGCCAGAATGCTGCACCAGCAATATGATCTTCAAAATATTGCTTCGCATCCTCTTAGGCGAAGGGTTAGTTTATTGAGTTCACAGTTGACATATAGATTCATTATCCTATTATTACCTTTCTGCTCATGTGGCTTTGCTTTGAATGCCAGGAACAGGTTGGCGGTGAGGAAGGTATGAACAACTATGGATCTCTGCTGCTCTCTACATCCTATTTTGAGAGAAAAACAGCTGCGGACATGAAGAAGGAAAGCATCAGTGATGAGGATAGTGAGGCTGGTTTCTTGATTGCTCTTGGCTCTGATGGACCGTGGGAGAGAATTCGACCACTGCTTCCACAATCCGTGTTTCCTAAAACACTAGGTGCTAGTCTTATCGCAATGGAAGTTGTCATGAAAGATGGCAAGAAGCACGCCATTTTGAGGGGTCTTGCAACTGTTGTAAATGAGTCCGATATCAAATTAGATGTCCTTGCCTGTTCGGCATCTGTGATTGATGCTAGGACTGGGGTCGCTATGCAAGGGACTAACATCATTGAGAATGTTGTTACTGTACATCCAGGTTCTTCTGCTATTTTACCCTGGAGAAGTATGCACAAGGATTCAGAGCAATGTCTGCAAGTTCGTCCTTCCACTGTTTATCCTAATCCTCCATATTCATGGGGATTTACAACTTCTGTGGGCTCTGTCTATACTGCTGGAAAGGACCAATTTGTTGATCAAGGTTTTGTCTCAAGACAAAGTATGGTGAAGCAGGGAAACGGATTGCCTCCCTCGGTTTTGAGGCTTAACCAGCTTGAGAAGAAGGATGTCCTTTTGTACTGTTCTCATAGTAACCAGAGTAAACACTTATGGTTAAGTGTGGGTACCGATGCATCAATCCTTCACACAGAGCTAAATGATCCGGTATATGATTGGAAAATATCTATTAGCTCGCCCTTTAAATTGGAGAATCGACTTCCTTGTTCAGCAGATTTTACTGTCTGGGAGAAAACTAGAGATGGGAAAGCTGTTGAGCGACAGCATGGTGTTATATCGTCACGCGAAAGTGCTCAAATATATGCAGCTGACATTAGGAAACCTATTTTTCTTTCATTGTTTCTACAGGGCGGTTGGAGTATGGAAAAGGTATAGAAACTAAAGTAATTTATTACTGTCTGTTGGTGTCCCTTTTGTGCTTATTTGCTGACCAAATATTGTTCTCAAGCAGGACCCACTTCTTATCCTTGACCTTTCATCAAATGATCTTCTTTCATCCTTTTCGATGGTTCACCGGCAGAGTAGAAGGTGTGTGAATAATTTCTTCCTTTAACTAATAGTCTTTAACCCACTTTTTTTTTTTTGCAAGCCTCACTATTGCTTCAGTGCTCCCGTATTTATTGTCAGTCTCATGCTACAGTATGCATGTGTCTGGTTTTACACACTAGCAATCCCCCACCATTTTAAACCATTTTTTGTTCCCCTAATTTCCTCTAACAACTGTTTCCCTTTGCTTTTGTTTGGTATCACTGGGGCAAAGAAAGGGCGGTGTAGATCTTTGAAAGTTCTTATAGCACAGTTCTGCATCTGACAACTCTAGTACAATCTTTCCACAAAGATAAATTTTTTGTGGTCTGGATGTTATTACTGTTGTGAATAGCTAAAATGTGTACTAAAACTTATCGTGTTTACTTTTATTGATCAAAGGAGACTGCGTGTGAGCATTGAACATGACATGGGGGGCACCAATGCTGCACCTAAAATCATCAGGTTTTTTGTACCATATTGGATTAGTAATGATTGTTCCTTGCCTCTGTCATATCGAGTCGTGGAAATTGAGCCTTTGGATGCAGATATTGATAGCCTCCTGTTCTCTAGAGACACTAAATCTCCAAAGATGGCCTCAAATACCCCTGAAAACTGTCTGATTAATAGACAGACCATTCCAAGGAAAAATATTCAGATTTTGGATGTAATAGAAGATACAGGTCCAACACCAAGTATGCTCTCTCCTCAAGATTATGTGGGACGTGGTGGGGTTATGCTGTTTACATCTCGCAATGATTCGTACTTATCACCTAAGGTGGGGATCGCTATTGCTATTCGAAATGCTGATAACTATAGTCCTGGGATTTCCCTTCTTGAGCTTGAGAAAAAGGTATGTAATAAAGGGTTTTTGTATCTAACAAGTATTTACATCATTCCTCCATTATGGATTTTGTTTTTTACCTTCTGATCTCAAGGCATTAGATAACATCTGGTGGTAATATGTGCTCTGTAGGGACGAGCTGATGTTAAGGCCTTCAATGCAGATGGATCCTATTTTAAACTTTCAGCACAGCTCAACATGACTTCAGATAGAACGAAGGTAATTTTTTTCTCCCCAGTCTGTACTTTGTCAGATGAACCCCTATGCAGCCTGTTACATAGAGTTCATTTCATTTGCAAGGCACCCTTAAATAGCATTTGCAGTCATTTACCTTGGAAGGAATACAATAGATGTTGAGGTTCTCAATGTGAGTGATTTTCAGGCCAAGGCACCCTATACTGTTTATTTTGGCAATGGGACAATGAGCTCGGGTTTGTGACTTGAGCAGAGACTAATCTAATTAACAAGCATCATCTTAAAATGAAAGGACAGATTGTATTGTTGAAAATGTGAAGTTCATATGTTTCACCAAAGAAAAGTTTAGTTACGATTTCAAGCTTGCATGCTGAACTCTATAAACCCTAAGTTCAACTTACTGCCTACCACCATTGACATTGACATTGCTGGTGTCTATGGTGTTGCTTTTACCCTCTTTGCATAGTAGACCCAGGTTTTCATGAAAGGTGCATTTTGGCCCTTAAGTGGCCAGCAGAAGGCAACGGCGCCAAAACTTATGTACTAATCTCAGAATCATCCTTCTGATTTGTGGATCTATTTTCAGTCTTTCCACTCCAATGCCTTCAAGTCCAGACCCACTCCTTGAAATATGGGATACCAAGGATGCTGCTATTTTATTGCGTTGAAAAATGCAGTCACCTGGCCCATTATGTTGCTTCATTGTCTTCATAGTTACGATGACAAAAAGATGCGAAAAGAAAAGGCCTCGACTATTTTTATGTGCTAGAGAACTTCTCGGACCCGTAAAGCTATCAGTGTGCATGCATACAAACATCCAGTTTTAATGCATCATTTGATAGCTAGCTGGATGGCTGAGTGGGTATTGTAGATGTATGTGGCCCTCATCAGTTGTCAAGTGAGATTGGGTTGTTTTTCAAACTTCATATGTTGTTAAATTCATATACTTACTTCCCTAGGAATTATTGGTGTTTGCATCAATGTATCAGGTTGTTCACTATCAACCACACACCTTATACATCAACCGAGTTGGTCTCAGTCTATGCCTCCAGCAGTGTGGTACTGAGTCAATCGAATGGATTCACCCTATGGATTCTCCAAGGAACATCAGATGGCAGTCGTCATCCAGAGTTGAAATGTTGAAGGTATCATCCATAAAACTTCTTGTAACACCAGTTTGCTTCCAGTTCCTTACATATTTTTTTTTTTTCCCCTCTTCCAGTTAAAAATGGATGGATATAGCTGGAGTTCACCTTTTAGTATTGGAGCTGAAGGAACAATGTTCATAGTATTGGAACATGATACTGGAAGCAATCAAATGGAAATACGTGTAGCAGTGAGAAGTGGAACTAAAAGCTCACGCTATGAAGTGATTTTCCGTCCAAAATACTTTTCAAGTCCTTACAGGTCTATTTGGATTCACAAATGCTTTCCTATAGTTTTTTGTGCTTAGTGAATTGGTTTATTTGAGGCTGTTGTGATGGTGATAAAAGAACCATAAGAAACACTCACACTACCACATTTTATGAATAGACGAAAATGCCCTAGTGTAAAATGACTAAAAAGGACATCTAAATAAAAACTCAAAATTTTCGATCACTCCAACCGAAATATTAACCCACAAAAACATTTCAGTTGGAGTGACCAAAATATATCAGGGACAATTTGGTACTTTTACGTAGTGGCGTAAATAATAATGAGAAATTTGCATGATAAAAATGTGATGGTGTAAGTAATGTGGTGGTGCAAGAATTTTCAACAGTGGAAATAAAATCTGCCAAAAGAAAAACATAGTCTGAGAGAAAGTCCATGGATGGTGATAAAAGAAAACATAGAATGATAGAAAATCCTAGTATGTCTGCCTGTGATCTAGTGTGCAGTTGGGTAGAATAAGGAAAAATTGATGGCATAGTCGATATCAGATTTTAAAAATAATGCTCTAGAATTGAGAAAAGGATATCAAATTAGCTACTAGATCAAGAAAATTCTGATCTCTTCAGATACTTTCCTTACTATTTTCTTACCTGCATCTCTTCCATTTCTTCATGAACTGCTTTAACTCATGAATTTTCTGCTGCAGAATAGAAAACCGTTCAATGTTTTTACCCATTCTCTTTCGTCAAGCTGATGGCGCAAATACTTCATGGAGGTTGCTCCCTCCTAATGCGGCTGTTTCTTATTCATGGGAAGATGTTGGTCGACAACATTTGTTAGAGTTATCAGTTGATGGAAATGATCAACAGAGACCATTCAAGTACAACATTGATGAGATATTTGATCATCAGCCGGTAACTGGGGGAGGTGGACCTGCTAGAGCTCTTCGAGTGACTGTTATTAAAGAAGAGAAGATGAATGTAGTTAAGATCAGTGACTGGATACCCAGTGATGAAGCCTTAGCTGTTGTAAGTAGAAGAGTACCAGCATCTGTGTCTCCACTACCCCAGACTGATTTCCAACATCAGCAATCAACCTCCATATCCAATACTGAATTTCATGTTATCATTGAGCTTGCTGAACTGGGAATATCGATTACCGATCACACACCAGAGGAGATTCTATATTTGTCTCTGCAGAATCTTTTGCTTTCGCATTCCACTGGTTTGGGTGCTAATATTAGCAGGTAGGTAGACCTCTGTGAGAACTCATTGCTTATGGTGCAGACAATCTGCGTTTGGTTTACTGCGTTTTCTGTTTTCTGTTTTGCTGAAAACAGAAAACGCGTTTGGTTTGAATTTTCTGTTTTCTGTTTTCTAAAAACAGAAAGCAGTTTTTTGTTCAAAATCTTCAAAATGCAGAAAACGACAAAAAGCTGTTTTCTGTGTTTTCGG
>JAOWBR010085478.1:0-14769 GCA_028571145.1 Dionaea muscipula
CTTCTGCCCGGACTTCTCGGACCCGGTTCTCTTCGGGACTTTGGTGATTACTCTTGGGGTTTTTTCCGGGAGTATCACATATCCTTCATTCATAATAAAATGTTTTATTACATGTCTTTAGGATAAAAATCCTAACAGATATGCTATGGCTTGATGCAAATTTAGTTCCCAAGCTCTGTTAGTTATCTCATTTATTATTTTGGATAAGAGTAGTTGTGTTAACTACTGGTAGGCGTGGAACTATGCTTGGTATGGGTATAGAGGTAGTTTGATAACTGGGTGATTGTTTCCGATTGAGAAGTAAAAGAATCAAGCATGAGGTATTCTCCATTTTGATGATGACCGGTTAGCCGTTGGTTTATGACCGGCTAGCCGATGCACTGTAGCAAAGTGAGATTTTTATTTCACCTGTTTCCTAGCTTGGGATTCTGGCATTAAGGCTTAAAGATTGATTCTAGATAAGTTTAGAGAGATATCTCATGGTGTAATCCGAGGATTTATTGGGCATTATGAGTTACCTTTCGAATTGATATATTTATTCCACCGTTAGAGCATATAGTGAGAAATGCCTTTATATTGATGTATCAAGATCGGTTCCTGACTATGGTGAGCATCGGGATCTTGGCTAGAGCTGTCATCGGACTAGCTACATCGTATTTATCAGGTGAGATGTGATACATAGCCGTCGTTGAGCTCTGGTACACTTTCTTGATACCCTCCGACCTTCTACAGCTAGCATACGTTGTATCGTTTGCTTGTGTTATATGTGAGTTGGTCCATTGTTTATCCATGATTTCGGCCTCGAGCCATGTTCGCGATATCTTGATTTTGTGATATTTTCTTGATATATGTGGACCCTAATTATTATGTGCTATATGATTGTCCTTGTACTCCATTTTCTCCTGCTTTTCGAGGATAGTGTTGAGTTACTCATAGGATGTGTTACATGATGACTAAAGGTTACCTCGATACCACTATGAGGGTTTATTTAATGAGGAGATTGTTATCTCCTTTCCCCTTTTATGATGGGGTTGAGGACTTGGGATGTGATGTATTATTCCTGACTTTGAGACGGTCAAGTCGATGGATTATGTGAAGTTTGTTGAGGTTATAACACTAACGATAAGGATGATTTATGCGGATGACTTTATGTCCCATTCTGGTGAGAGGATGGTATGGTGTTGCATCGTGCTGGTGACTTCGTGTCTCATTCTCGAGAGGGGATGGTTTAGCATTGTTTTATGCCGATGGCTTTATGTCCCAGCCCCGTGAGGGGATGGCATGGCATTGCCTTGTAACCAGTCCAGGGCTCGGCGTGGTGTTTCACAGTGACCAGTCTCTTTGTGATTCCCTCCTGATGAGTATGAGGTTGATATATTGTGATATATATTGAGACTGTTGATATGTCTGTTCGATATGCCTTAGACCTGCTGTCCATTCATTACACATTGTCGCTTGTTATCCCGTCTTTTCATAGTATGCCACTTGTTTCACCTTGTACACATCTCACTCACCCTTCCCCAGGCTGACGATACTACTTTTGTTTTTCCGTAGTAGACAGGACTTGGATTAGATGGATGCTCGGAGGGGGACATTGCCTAGCCTCTTAGGATTTCATTTGATGTCCTATTTTTTTCGTGCATGATTCTTTGATGTTGTGTTGAGATTTGTTGAGATGGCATGGTTTTGACCTGCAGTGTCCCATGTTTTGATAAGAGGGGATTTTTTTATTTTGAGATTATATCTTCCCTTCTTGTGCTTTTGGTTGATTTTTGCTTCACTTAGGCTACGTGGCTCGAGTCATAACTAATCGAGTCTCGTGCCGGTCTCACCCCAAAAGGGGGTGTGACAAACATCCTCTGGTACGTATCCCGTGAATCCGATACGGTCGTAATAGTAGCATTACGACCGTAATGCAGTGGCCGTTACAGATGTAAAAGAGTTATTACGATTGTAACGCTCCTTAAACGACAAAAACCAACGCAACAGAGCATCAGATCGTAAGCAATCATCTCCACATCACGCATACACGATTTAATCATGCATAACTTCATCTAAATCATCCAAACGTACATCTAACAATCTAGATTCGATTCACATCAGCAATCAAACAAAATCATACATAAAATCATAGCATTTCATGCATGCCTATAACACTGTCGGGATCGGGTTACCTGAAAAGTGGTCGAGAAGTCATTCCGGATCTGATCTGATGCTTCTTTAGTCCTCACGTGACTCTTTTTTATCAGCATTCACCATCACCAATTCACAAGAAAACCAATATCGTCTCAGATTAATAGTCAACCTCGGGTTGACTCGATCCCCTCTCCTCCTACGAATATGATCGCCTACCCTCATCACAGAGGGTAAAACAAATCAACGAAAAGAACCAAGATTGGTCTAGGATTCAATGACGTAAAAGAAAACAATGGAAAGTGGATTGTGGCTTACCGTTCGGGTGGTCGGAACTCCTCCTCCTCTTCCCTATGCGTCCAACTCACTCCTCTTCTCCTTTTTGCTGAAAATGACGTGTGAGAGATGAATAGGGTTTGAGGGTAACGAAACCAAAACTATCATTACTAGTTTTTTCGGAAACCGTCCAGCATTACGATCGTAATAGGCATTACGACCGTAACCTTATGCGCGACTAATTTATGAATAAATGAAGAAAAAATAATTTATAGAAAGAATATGGAAAAAGGAAAGGCACTGAGCCTGTCCAAAATAAAAGAAAAGAAAAATAACCCGATCGAGAGGGTCAGGTTATCACAGGAGCAGTTGAAGAGCTACGTTTAAATAAGAACCAGAATTATAATTGATAACTTTTCTCTATAAATAGCTCTCTCAGCCTCAAATGTAAATCAGTATCCAAACAAGAACAGACTTCTACATTTTATCTTAGCCTCTTTAGCCGTAATTTAGAAGTAGTTCTATCTTAGCATACGCAGTTTTATCTTTCCCTACCTTATGGCCCTCATCGAGACCCAATTTCGAGGAGGTACATACATATCTCTTTTTGTTACTACACCATGGGTGGATTCCTCCTTCAAAAAGACATTTTTCATCGATCGCATGAGCACTACTGACCAAGAATCCAAGGTAACAACAGTAAAACAGAAAACATGTTTTGTTTACAGTTGAAAAAATTATTTTGTTAAAATAGACAATATTATAATTTGTAATTAATAATTCTTAATTTTTATTTTTTAATTTATAACAAAAAAAATTATAATTTATAAATCCTTGGACATTTTTCGTATTTTGAAAATTTCTACTGAAAACATAAAAATAGCTTTTTCTTGCCTTTTGTATTTCAAATATTTGTAATAAAAAATATTTTCTATTTTGAGAAAAAAAATCAAACTAAACTTATTTTTTATTTTCTACGGAACAAAAAACTTAAAAAATAAAAAACAAACCAAATCAAACAGGGCATTATTTGTACCTGTTTACTTTGCGCACACCCCAGCGTGAGGTGTGCACGACTTCCTTTTTTTTGCCATTTTTGCCCCTAACAGTAGTATACTACCGTCTCTAGGAAATAGAAATGACAGTATACTACTGTTTGCCATGTTTGAGGCAAAAAAAAAAAAAAAAGGCACGGCAGTACACTGTCGTACATGTCATTTGGAGTAAAAAAAAAAAATTATAGCTTCGAAGAGGACGACGAAGAGCGATCAGCGAGGAGAGGAAAAAATTGACGAGATCTGGCGATTAGGGCAGCGATTAGGGCTTGATTCGAATGAGGTAAAGCTTCGATTCACTTCGTAGTTACCCGATTTTTGAATTTCGAGTTTGATTTGGCTTGATTTTGTGTTGGATTGATGTTAGGGGGTTTAGGGTTTTGATTTTGATTAGGGCGGCGCTATGGTGGTGGTGGTGGGTGGCGCTATGGAGGCTATTCGGCCGTGTGGGACTATTGCCGACGAGGTGGGACGCCGGTGAGGCTAGTGGTTGGGCGGTAGTGGCGTTTTTGGGTGGTTTTGGGTGGTTGTGATGGTTTTTGGCTGCCGGTGCTTAGGCAAGGCTGCCGGATTCCGTCCGTGACCCGATGGCTGGTGCCCGATGACCGGTGGTTGCCCCGGTTGTCCGATGACCTCTGGGCATGTCATTTTATTTGTTTTTTATGTAATTTTCTTATTATATATTTGATGATTCAATGAAAATTCAATGAATAATTCTTGAATTTATGGATGTTCTGCGACTCGTCAGACATCGGTCGTCGCCACCGATGATGACGTGAGTATAATCCAACTGTTGTTAATTATTGATTAGGTTTAAATTAAATGAAAATAGATGAAAAATCAATAAACCATCAATGATTTTGAACTATTTGATATTCATGGATGTTCATGAAAGTGATTGAATTTGATATTCATGGTTTTGATTGATTTTGAATGGTTTTGAACGGTTTTGATTGGTTTTGACTTGTTTTAATTTGTTTTGGATGATTTTGATCGGTTTTGATTGGTTTTGTGGTGGTTTGTGGTGATTTTGGATGGTTTGTTAGCTTTGAGACGTGATTTTCTGATATGTTAGCTTTGGATGATATTTGTTATCACCTTTCAATCTTTCTTAGATAAATATTATTGAAACTTGCTATGAACTGTGAATTCATACTGAAACTCAATTATAAATCATGTTTTGCAGGTTACGATGAGCAGTGAGGATATTCCACCCCATAGTCGTCTTGAGGGTAGAGTTGTTATCGCTTCCGACCGACGACGGAAGGCAGCACGCCGTGAGATTGGATCGACTAGTGCTACTGTTGGATCGAGCAGTGGTGCAGCTGGCGAGAGTAGTGCTGCAGTTGTGGTGCGTAGTGGTGGTATAGCCGGACCTGTCCCACCAGTAGTGGAGGATCGTGGAGATATTAGGGTTGCCCAACATGTAGAGAAGGTTCTTGCAGATATCCCGTTTGCCTAGGATGTTGATTTTGGTGAGGATCTTGGAGATATTAGAGATGAGGATGCGGGAGCTGAAGCTGAAGCTGGAGCTAGGCGGAGACCTGGACAATAGAGACGGGGCAGAGCCAGAGGCAGAGGTCGAGGCCGAGAGGTTGGTGGAGGTGACGATGAGGCTGAGGTCCCTGATCCTATCATGGAGGAGTAGCTGGCTACAGTCCCACTTTAAGATCGATCATTGCTTACCGGCATACAGACGCACACTGCTGCATATAACTGATGTGGTAGGGATAGGGGGCTGCTGAAGGCAATCAACCATGCGTGGATGGTTGAGGGTTAGGAGGTGGATGATTCTGACTCGACGAGGACTCGTTGACGTGCATTGATATACGGGCCAGGAGTAGTGCCACTGTTCCGACGGAGAGAGGACGGTAGACTATGACCTACCGGTTTATAAATGATGCTCTGGTGTCGGGGTGGGTTGAGAGGTGGTTCTCGGAGACGAACACTTTTCACTTGTGGTTCGGCGAGATGACCATCACGTTGGTGGACGTCTACCAGCTTCTTGGTCTCTCGGTCACCGGGAGGCCCGTCCATTACAACGAAGGGGTGGATAGGCTTACCATCATGGAGCTGATGAGTGAGCTGTTGGGGGCATCAGCCGCACACATGGCGGAGGGGATGGATCATCAGCTTGTGAAGCTGAGGTGGCTCCGTACCCATTTTGAGCCCCTCAGTTTGGATAAATGTTCTAATGTGGAGGTTGAGGGTGCCGTACGAGCCTATCTGCTATATATTCTGGACGCATGAAAGAGGAATTCAGACAATTTTTGATGGTTTGTGAGTATCTATTCACACTGTGGGTGAATCCACACCCCCATCAATTTATGCATGCGTGGGTGGACACGTGCATACACTTCGGAAGCAATACGACTCAGCAGTATGTACAACCTATGTTCTCATTTTTTTTTATAATAATATGTTAATTTCTATTAGATAACTATTGTAGAGCGGAATCATCACATTCTCGATTGAAGAAATACTTAGGAGATTCTATGTTGGAGATTCATATATCATTTGAGAAAATCCACAAGATGTTGAACACACAGTTTGCACAGATACGTACATCGTTCGAGTAATCGCTAATACGTGTTAGATACAAGGTACCGTCATTTTGGTCAAATTAATCGTTATATTTCTGTCCAACGCTTATAACCAATTTATATATTATCAGGTGACAAAAGTTTCATCGATTGCCCATCTTCAGGATAAAATCTTATTGCACGCATTGGATCTTATCTACGCCCAATACGAAGGAAGTCAGAAAGTCTCTGCAGTTTTATTTCTTTGTCAATGCCGGTGCACGATCCCGACAACACACAGTCTCCCTTGTAAGCACGACAAGAAGTGGTACGACCAATCGTGCGTCCACATTCCCCTCGATATCATTCATGAGCATTGGCGTAGGCTCTCAATGTCTCCACCCTCGATCACTGAAGAAGTTCGACTGGAAGACATGAGAGAAGAGGCTATCGAAAGTCTTGATAGCTTGGAGGAAGCACCCCGACCCCAAATGTTTTGCCCGATCATTAATTGGATAAAGCTATCCAAATGTTTACGCTTGTGGGATGCACTATTTGGTGCTCATAATTAGTATTCATTTGCAATGTATATGAGTGTTTTAATGTAATTACTACCTCATCATATTTTTATTTTATACAAAAATCAAACAATTATTAAACGGTAGTACACTGCCGTTTTCATTCACCAAAAACGAAAGCATACTGCTATATTGAAGCTTTTTTATAAAAAATAAAAAAAGAATTAATGGCAGTACACTATCGTTTCTGATGAATAAAAACGATAATATACTGTTATTTTATTAAAAAAACCAAAAAAAATAAGGATATAATTTTTCGGGTGTGCACGGATGGAGTGTGGAGGGAGCATACTCGTATTTGTAAAGGATAAACTTCAGAACGGGCAGGCCATCCAAACTATTCAAAACGAGTCAGAAGCGGGGAAATAAAAGGGTTGACTTCAGATTTGAATTCGAAATCTTGTTATCTAATCCGCTGCTTCGCTGTTTCTATTTTATGCGGGAAATAAAGAATGGAGAAATAAACAACGACAAAACCCTAACCTCGTCTTCTCACACCAAAAATCCCCAAACTCTCGATCCAGGTCTCCACTCTTTCCTTCAATACATCAATCGAAGCTTGAGCGGGAGTTTTTAGCTGATCTTCATTTTTCAGTTTATAATTCTCCTTGGAGAAGTCCCTATTTCTTGAAGCTCCTGCCTGAGGATTGGAATGGAAGATCAATGCAGTTCTCGGGATGCTTTGGACCCCTTTCCCGAATTCGAAGTCTGAGTCTGGCAATCTAGAAAAGACACTTTTTTAGCAAAAGTTTTTTTTGAGCGTTTTTTGCTCTCTGATTGAGAGGAAAAATGAGCTTTTTTTTTTTTGTTTTGTTTTGCTTTTGATTTGAAGGACTTTGTCTCGCAGAAGCGGGATGGTGGACATCTTGGCGAAGAAGTTTCTGAACCCATTGGCAAGAAAGTAAAAACGAGAGATCTTAAATCAGTGCTTCAAGCTGAAGGTAATTTGTTTCAGTATCGCGGAAATTGTCCATCTATCTTCTGCTGTTTTCGGATATTTCTTCCCCAGGGTTTTAGTCATTGTGCTGTCAATTGAAAATGCTGTTGAGAATTTACTCCGGGTTTTGGCAGTGGAATTGCTTGGATGCATTTCACGAGTTACTTGGTTAGCCAGCCACCCTTTCTATTGGATATTAGAATGCTTGAATTGCACATATAGTGCATAGGCTAGTTACTGACATTTGATCTGGAAGAATATTTAAATTGATGCAACTTCTTGCGGCATTTTGTTTTGAATAGTAACTCTTTTCTGTATTTGAACTGGTTTGTTGATGAGGATCATGTTCTTACCCTAGGAATGTGCATCCATTGTCCATATTCCGCAAGCTAAACTGTCTAATTGTAACAAAGTTCGTTGGAATGCTTGAATTGAAAATATAGTGTATAGGCTAGTTACTGGCATTTGATCTGGAATAATATTTAAATGGATGCAACTTCTTGCATCTTGTTTTGAATAGTAAACTCTTTGTTCTTGAACTGGTTTGTTGATGAGGATTATGTTTTTACCCTAGGAATGGACATCCATCGTCCAACAAAAGCTATGAAAGCTACAGGTAAACTGTCTAATGTTGACAAAGTTCGTGAAGCGGGCATACACAACTTGGGTGCGGAATCAGGTCTCATAGATGCAGATAGATCTTTTCAGGGGGTCGACCGTAGTTCTAGGATGCTTGATCTCAACAGTGAAGCTTGTCTATATGACAACCTAGCTTGTAATGATCCCTTAGCATGTTCCAAGAATGCTGAGAAATGCTCCTCAAACCCTGAACCTGGAACTGGTTGTGCAGATAAAGGTAGATCTGTGATGGGTGGATTAAATCTCAATGCTGAAGATGTTTGCAGCTCAGCAATCAATGATCCTTTCCATCCGTACACTTTTCACCGCCAGTTGAAATATGGAGATGCATTTGAGTGTGGGAGCTCTACTGGCCCTGTGGAGGAAAAAGATCCTATGCAAAAGTGGAAAGAGATGAAGCAAAATGGTTTCTTATCACCTTCTTATGGAGGCATACCAGTAGGCATACCGACACCTAAGCAGCAGGGTAGGAAAAGTAAGAATGATGCTCTTAAGAAGAGGATAGAGCTAGCAAAGAAGGAACAAGTAGAAAGGTTCACGAAGCTTGCTGCTCCCACTGGGCTGTTACATGGTTTAAACCCTGGGATAATTAACCATGTGAGGAATAGTAAGCAGGTTCATTCAATAATAAAGGCACTGGTAAGATCTGAAGAACAGGAAAATAGACATAACAGGAGCAAACAGACAAGCCAATTGGGAGGTGGAGTCAGAGAAATTGGTGATAGAAGTAAGGAAATAGAGAGGGGGCATTCTTCTGGAGCACAAAGGCCCAGCCTTTCTCATGAAGTTGCACCTTTCTATACCACAAGTGGCAAGCAGATGCATGAGAATCACTTCTTACATTGTAGTTCAATGCATTCTGGTGCAGGGCCACGGGGTGGATGCAGAGATTCTAGCAATGTAGACAGAAGGATCCTTGCAAAGGCTTCCTTCTCTTCCAAGATTGGCAAGGAAGACATTGCATATAAGTTGTCATCATCAGCATATGTGGTCTCCAGGGACTCTAGCTCTGAGCCTAATTTTTCAGTGGATGCTGGCAGTGTTGATTCTCTCTTTGTCAAAGGTTAGATCCTGGGGTCAGCCCTATAATGTTTTGGAATATCAAATATGCCAATATTCTGTTTTAGTAGGAGGTCTTCAAAAGCATTTGCTTCCGTTTAACATGATAGCCAAGATGAAAATGTTTATGCCTGTTCATATTTTATGATTGCCAGCTCATACTTCAAATAGGCAAATAAGGTTACCTTGAAAATCAAACCGTTCAAACATGACCTGTCTAAAAGAGAAGCACCAAACTAAGCCTTTTCTGCTCTCAACTGGCCTGACTACATGTACTAGAACACCGTTATGCTCTACTTTCTATTCTTCTTTTCCCGGCTCAGCACTAAGAGTATGTGCACCCATTATCCAGCAGAATAAATGGCAATCCTTGTACTCGTCATTCGTGTAGCAAAGACTGGGACTAGGTTTGAAATTATCTTTATTTAGATGCTCCTGTACACAGATTAAAATGAAATGAGTGGTTTGGGAACAAAGCTGGGAACCGACACAGTTAAGCTGGGAACCGACACAGTTTGACAGCTCAATAGGTTCAGACGAAGGGATTGTACGATGATCACGGACCATGAAGTTGATAGCTTCTGCCATTTAGCTAAAATTTTAAGTGGTTCTCTAACCTCATTGTTAAAAATAATTTGATTTTTCAGCTGCTAATGTAGCATCTCAGTGGTTGCAGCTACTTCATCAGGATATAGAAGGACGCCTTGCTGGTAAATTTTACCTTATCCTCTTGTTAGTTCAATGTAAGCAGTTGAAGATATTATATTGCATCATATAAACACAACTTTTTGGTGACAGCGCTACGTCATAGCAGGAAAAGAGTTCAGGTTGTGATTAAAAATGAATTGCCTTTCATGCTGAAGAAAGAATTTTTGACCGACCAAGAAAATGAGCCTTATCTTGCTAGAGCTTTTCCTTATTCCAGCAATGAAGCCGCTACGTTACATGAAGCACGTTGGTGCCTATTGTTTAATAAGATGGATAAAGCACTTTCTGAAGAAGAAGAAAAACTGGTATGCCTGTTCTAGTTCGGTTTAATCATTTCAATGTTCCTCTAAGATCTTGTAAAGGCATCTATATGATTGTGACTTTCAACAATGTGCGGTCTTTGAATTGAAATATCTGTTTTTTTGCTGGGTTGCTTTTCTTTTCCTCAGGATCGTTGGCTGAACCAAGTCAAGAAAATGTCACTGCATTGTGAGCATGGCCTGCAGCATGTGCATCACGATTGTGGATTTGGTTTGTACCAAATGGGAGTTGAAAATCACTGCAGGTGTCGTATGCTGTTTTGACAGTTCACATGATTTAATCCTTAAGGATGCCATGGCAAATATTTGTTCACATGATTTAATCCTTAAGGAGTAAGACAGGGCTTAAAAGATGATGAAACTAGATTTGATGTGGGAAGGATGTCAAGCAAGAGAAGATGACAAATTGTGGATTAACTGAAGAAATTGGTCTTGAGCCAACCCATCTTTTGAAGTTTAACAATAAAGATTATCCGTCAGTCTAATAATATCCTTCCTAATTAACTGATAGAGTTCTTAAATATATACCTGAAAATGATTAGCCCCATTTAACTACCTGTTTACTCCTTGTTAGTTTCAGAGGATGCAATATGTATGCCAAGCATTTTATCATTTGAGATTGGTACTTGCCGAAACATCAATTCATGCAAAGCAAATATTCTTTGAATTGGACTGATAGCAATAGATTCATTTCCGACTTCTTGCCTCCGAATTACATTCTAGTACAGTAGATTTCTGCAGCAAGTATATCCCACATGCTCTTTGAATATCTTATATATTCTGTTACTGCGGACTGCAGATCAGAGATGGATGAATCAGAGCGAGAGAAAGCTTTCAAAGCTGCAGCAGCTTCCATATACTCAATGTGCAAACTTTTGCTGTCGAAGGACAACATGACATGACATGTGTCTAATTGGTTCTGTTACATCTTCATAAACGAGCTTCTAATTATGTTTGTATCTTGAGCATCAGCTGAGATGCTTTAACTCATGCATTTGGAAGTTATGAAATCAATTTTATGGAAAATGGCAGCAACCAATTAAAGTGTATAAACGGCGTGGGATGGATAGATCCACGGTCCAAGCGTTAATCTGTCATGATGTTGGGCCTGCTTGGGATATTGCTTAGTCATTGTGCTGGTTCTTAGAAGTTTTCATATCCAGTCAAGTATCTAATTAAAGCGTCATTTAATTCATGAGTCATTAAATAGAGTTTAGCATGATCTTCAGATCCTAAGGTAGTCGAGTCATTTTCAATGTATTGTTTGGAGTCTAAAGGAATGTTTATTTTGGGAAGTTCAAGATTCAGGTTGGAATAATATAAGTTTGCTTGCAAGTCTTATGAAACGGCAGTTGATCAAAGACTTTGAATTTTGAGTAAAAATTGTATGAATCTTTTATTTGGTGAGATACTGAAGAATCAAGAATCTCTTGGTCGTGTGATGCCTCGGGCCATCTGGGTGTGATGCGTAGACCTAACCTACCAGGGGCGGGGAAGAAAATTAAAAATGAGGGGGACTAACTGAGTAAAAAAGATTTTTGTCGATTTGTATATAACTTTTTATGCGTATCGTAATGAAATAATTAAATAGAATTTTTGTCATAAAAACTAGCCGATAAATAGAAAAAGAATGAAAGAGTGTGAAAAAAATTAATTACTCAGATTTCGGTAGGGTTAAAGTTTACCCCTTAAATTTCGGTAGAGTTTCTTTTGAGTCTACGATTACGATTTCAATATATACGATCAATAAGATAGTCTTAGTGAAACGAATTCGAAACTATATCAATATTGGGTTCATTGTGATCGTCGTCGAAAATCATAAATTGTAATGTTTGGATAATTATGTCAAAAAATGTGAAATAAAAACAAAATATAGTTTAACAAATAAATTTCAAAAAAAATATATACATAAAAGAAAGAAAAAAAAAACAAAATAAGATGTGCCCTAGAAATAAATATATTTATTTATTTTTCCAAAAAATTGGGGGCCATGGCCCCTATTAGTCCCTTAATAGTTCCGCCCATATATCCTACCTTCTAAACTATCTTCTTATTCCAATTACTACCCATGTCACTGTTCATAGTTCTAAAAACAACCTTTGTTCTTGATAGTTCATTTTTTTGGGTGGTATTACAATTTTGTCTTGAATTAGTTGGTATCAGAGCAAGGTTAGCAACATGTCTATAGAGCAAATGGACAGCTGTAATCTTCGCATGAATGCTTGGGAGGCCAAACAATGCAACCAAATGTTGGTCCCTTAACAAGCGAACAAGGCCGGAGTTTCGCAAATAACACTGCTGGCGGAAATGGTGAGAACCAAGTAGACCAACATCTAGATTCTGTTCAAAGACAACAGTTTAGAGCTACCCAAGGAGCGCCATAAAGCTGAGCTGTGCTAGCCACCCGACTCTCCACACGGCTTGAGGGGGGCGTAGACAGCAATTCAAGGGAGGGGGGGGAAGTGATAAATATTGGAAGAGAAGAACTTGACTTTCACTCATTTATAGGCGTAGGATTTACAGAGAGGAAAGATATAAAATATGGTTAACTACGGATGTCAAATGGGTCATACCGGCATGAGCACGGCACATAATGGTACGTTCGACAGACACATGAGTACGATTTAAACACGATCTTGATCTAACACGGCACAGCACGATCCAACTTTTTTAGCACGTGGCACGGCACAATGCATTGTAATAAGCATGCACGACACGACACGACACGACACCAAAGTTGATGTGGCACGAGCACGGCACAGTGCTGGTGGGCCAGACACGGCACGGACACGACACGACCATAATCAAGCTAGGCACGGCACGGGCACGATAAAAGTGCATTGGAGCACAACACGGACACGACGCGAAAGGTGATAGGCACGAGCACGATATGACACGATTTTAGTTGGGCACGATACGATACGATATGAATGGTACAGGCACGGTACAACATGGTTCTAAGCAAACATAGCACGACATGGACGACAAGGGCCCAGCACGAATATAGTCGGATATGACAAAGTACGACGCGATTATAGTTGAGTCCGACATTGCTTTAAAAAAATAAAATGTTTTGAAATGAAATAAAATTGAAAAACAAAAAGAATTACAGTAAAAAAAATAAAGCAAAATAAAAAAAATATGATCAGCAAAATAAAAACAAAAACCGAGCAACCAAAATAGAAAAAAAAGTGGAAACTTTAGTTTAACTATTTAAAGATATTTTTCGTAGAATATAAAGAAAGGATGAAGTATCTAACTTCAGTTGAGTTTAATTCAAATATTTTAAATTTTGTAATTGACTTAAATTATGAGTCATAACTATTTGTTTGATATATATCAATATCCTTTATTGGTTTGAGCTTTTTAAGTTTTTTTGTAAGAATTAATTTAATTCGTACCCTTAAATCCTAAACCCTACTATCCTAATCCTTAAACCCTAAACCCTAAACTCTAACCCTTAAATCCTAAACCCTAGCCCTTAAACCCTAACCCTTAAATTTTGCATGTTTATTAGAAGGTTATGGTGGTAATGTTAGAAATCCACCTCTGCTATTTCATCATCAATGTTTGATCTTTGATTTAGGGTTCATCAATCTCCTCATACTTCTGCAAAATCTTGAGTTCTGTGAGTTCAAAATCTTTGATTTAGGGTTCATCAATTTTCATTCACGTAATCTTCTTGTGGTCAAGCTCGGATATTTAGACTCTGACGAACATGCTTTGTCGTCGTTGAGTTCAAAATCATGAAATTCCTCTGTTTTCATTGTTAGAAATTGTAAATGTGAGATTTTTACACTTGTGGGGTTGGGCTGCTCCGATTAGGGGCTTGCCGGCATGTCGGGTGTTTATTTTGACTAGACTTGCACCATCCATCGCCGAAAGGCGCATGCGGGTTGTTTCTCCTAAATCAATACCCCATAACCGATTTAGGAGAAACAAAAGATATCTTTGAGTCTTTGACTATGATCCGATGTTGCGAGAAGGAATCTTTTCTTACCCTGGCAGAATCGCCGAGCAGATCACCTATGATGGAAAACCGAATTAGTTGAACTGAACCGATATCAAACAAACCTGGTTGCCTCCCTTAGTTTTTTGTCCACGTGTATAGGGGGGATTTCCCCATATATCATTTAGTATATAATGTTTATGGTCAAGTGTTTGAGTTAGGGTTATCGTTAGGGTTGTGATTAGGCTTATGGTAGGGTTAGTGTTATACCTCGTGTTTTTATGACCATTTTATATTGTTTCATAATCATTTTGATTGATTTATCATGTTGGAGATTTTTTATTTTTCGGTGAATAGTGTTTTACGTTAATAGTATTCTCGGGTTTTACTAGCCATTTGGCTACGTTTTGCATCGCATGTCGTACGACCATTTTGAACATACTGGCACGACCGGGATGATGAGACGAGACCAACGAGTACTGACCGAACGAGATCGCAATGCAGCAAGTGTACTATCTTCGTTGGTAGTAATAAAAAGATATCGAACCCAAAGGAATTATCCGTAACGAATGTTCACCAATTCCGTGGTCTTA
>JAOWBR010085589.1:0-14767 GCA_028571145.1 Dionaea muscipula
CTCGGCAAGATTCAACACCACAAGGAACACCACCTTGTTAGGTCTCGGACAGGACCACCAGAATCACCACCGCAGTACCAGGAGAAGAACACCAGCAAGAAGAACTGGCCACCAAATCAAAGCAAAAGGAGTTCTGAAGATCTCGGAAAGGAGGAGGAGAAAATCGCCATGGAATCGCCTCACACACGCACAGAGAGAAACCCAAGAGAGAGAGAGAACCAAAAGGTAAGTCTGATGGATGGGAGATGAGAGGACAGGTGATAATACCGAAGGGTCAGGAGGCACAAGGCTCGATGTAGTAACTGACAAACCTAGGGAGAAGATAGGGCAAAAGTGAGTCATGGATCTGATCATCAAAATGGACGGTTGAGATTAGGAGATGCATCATAAATCAAACAAGCTGAAATCGATTGGGCCAAGTCAAAGAAATGGGCCACCAAGCAGCTTGAAGACTTCACATGGGCTGCATCCCTTTAGCCCAACAGTTTCTGACCATATTCTTTCTCTTGCATTTTTCCAAGGTTTTGATTTCTGAATAGTTTCTGTACGAACTCCATGAGGAAAGATCCTTGACTGGGAGGTTCATCTTATTGATTATCCTAAGATTGTAGCTGGCAGAAGTCCTGGTTCAGGGTGTTTGGTTTTTCCATCGGTCATGGTGCATGCTTATTTGAAAGAGTGATTTTTCTATGTACTTTAATTATCGGGGTGACAGTCAAGTTTAGTGTTTCGATTTTTGGATGTGTATTCTTGTTCTTTTGGCCTGGGTGCGTGCTCACATATGATTTGTTGATCCATTGGAGACCAACTTTGTTGGGTTGCTTCGTTTTATGATGATGCGGTTGACACAACCCTCCCTAAATTAATGTAACTGACTTATTTATTTTAATGAAGCTTCTTTATTGATAAAAAAAAAAAAAAAAGATACATTGGCTTCCTTTTTATGAGGAGGGAGGTCAGTCATTGCTTTCCATGGATGGAGTGTAGCATTTAGGCGTGTTCTGAGAGTGTAGCATTAAGAGTTGCAGATTTCGATCATTTCTGCTCACATCGATCAGCCAAACTTCAATCAGATATGCAAGCCATGGCCAAGTGGGATGGAGATTTTCAGGAAGTTTATGGTTGGTGGAAAGCGGTTACATTCAAGAAGTATGATTTTGTTGCTTAGGCAATTCGGCTCGGTTTTCCTCTTATGTGGTAGCACTATAAAAAAAAAATAGTATTAACGACAAAATTTTATCGTGAATTGTCGTTAAAGTCATTCTCATTAAAGATTTATTACGACAAATGTTTGTCGTTAAATATGTAGTTAAATATAAATAAATAAGCATTTCTTGTTAAAGATTTTTTACGACAAATACTCATGGAGATGTTTGTCGTTAAATATGTAATCAAATATAAACAAATCTTTAACGAGAAACTTCTCTATGAATACTTGTCGTAATAAATCTTTAACAAGAAAGACTTTAACGACAACTCACAACGGAATTTTGACGTTAATATTAATTTTTTTTTTGTAGTGTAGGCTGTTGGAAATATTGGAATGTGATAGTCCTCCATGGAAGTTCCTGTGACTGGCATCGACGGAGCGTGCATTTTCAGGCTTGATGGGTGTAGGATATCAAAATCCAGCAGAGAATGTATGATGCAAATGGGTTTTCATGGTGTTTGCTCTTTGGCGTGTTTTTGTGGGTGGTTACCGATTAGTATCAACCTGTTATTCTTTTACTGGATTTATGCTGGTATATGATTTGTTACAACTACAGGTGTCAACCTAGAAGTCTAGGCTCTGTTTGTTTTGCATCATTTTCTGTTTTTTGTGTTTTCTGTTTTGTAGAAAACAGAAAACGTGTTTGGTTTGAATTTTTTGTTTTCTGTTTTTTAAAAATAGAAAACAGTTTTTAGTTCAAAATCTTCAAAATGTAGAAAACGACAAAAAACAATTTTCTGTGTTTACGGTAGAAATTCTCAAAACACCCAAAATATGGAAAAAAACTCAAGGCCCGACCAATTATATATTATAAATTACAAATTATAGATTATAAACCAAACACGTTTTCTGTTTTCTATTTTCTGTTTTTACTGAAAACTAAAAACTCAAAATTGAAAACTGAAAACTGAAAATAAAAAACAGACAAACCAAACAGTCCCCTAGTTTTCATGACCATGATACCTTGTGTATCTGGACGTTTGAATTTTATTATATGTCTCTTTTTTTTTTATCAATGAAAAACTTTATTATGTCTTTGGATATCAATAAAATGTTATTTTGCTGATAAAAAAAAATGTTATGCATGTTTTCCCATGTCCTAAGATAAAGGAAGGATCTTAATGTGTGGTTATGCAATATGCCCTGTAGCGCATTTTAGAGGCCTAGGTTTCTGATTCGTGAAGTCTTTTTCGATGAATGTCATGATTAGATTAGTAAGACGTTGTCTTCGGATTATTGCTCACGTTATAACGTACGTGACGTTGGTGTCGTTATTCGAGACTAGGCTTCGTGATCACTTTGTACATCGCTTGATTTAGGTGAAGGGTGTACACAAACCCTCCTTCTTTTTCACACCTTTTGATATTTGACCTATCCTTTATCTTTTCCGCATCTTCTTGATACCCTATTTTTTAGCATGTTCTTTCTTTTGATATGAGGCATGTTCTGTCTTATATTATTATTGATATTTTGTGATAGTCCACCCGAGCTTCGCATTTTTATGATTGGCTTTTCTTGCCTTTTTATATCTTGTATGACGGGTTGGACTCGATTATCATGGTTGTGGAGATATATGACTGTTATGATAAATCCAGGGAAAAGTCTCTAATTTTTGTTTTTTAGTCTAAGGTGTGACAATCTAATTGTTGACCGTTCGTCAATCGAAGCTCAAACGAGTTTAAACGGATCTTTCGATGATCCGGTAGCAAAAACATAATTTCTTAACTTCTTCCCCTCTAAATTCCCCTCTTTCTCTCTCCATGATTTTTCCTCCACAACCCTGCTCGGCGCCGAGCAAATTCCTGTCCGGACCAACCTTGCACGGCTTCTTCGGATGTCCGCTAGATCTTCCCGAACGTCTGCCGAGCTCCCTTCTCGGCCTCTTCGCCTTGCCCGGCCGAACGTTCGTCCCTTTTTCTCGGATGTCCGCCGAGCACCCTGCTTGGCATCATTGCCCTGCCCAATCGGACGTCCACTGATCCTTCACGGACGTCCGCCGAGTAACCTTGCTCAGCCTTCTTTCTTTCTCCGAGCCCTGCTCGGCCCCTTTGCCCGGCCTTGACTTGGCCCTGCCGAGCAAAGCTTGGCCGAAGAATCCTAATCATCCCGACTCCCCACCTTGCCTCATGATCTTTCTCTCTCTACCCTAGTTTTCCCTATTCTCCTCTCAAAGGAGCTCCCGACCATTTCACACACACATGCTGACTTAAGTATCGGAACAGTCTCCCTAGGGTCACATCTCGGGACACTATCTGACGTTGTTCGCTCGTTCTTTTCAGGTTCTCTTTGACGGATCGGAATCACCTTCATCATTTCACTCCTCCCCTGAGCCAACCAAACCCTTTGCCGACTGGAGTCACCTCCACCCCGATTAACTCCGAACTTTGATGTCTGTCCCAAGAGAGTTCTAGGACTTAAACAGCCCCGAAATTTTTCAAGTGCAACATTTAAAATAAAATAAAAAAATCCTTTTATTTTTCTTTTTATAATATTATTTTTAGAAAATTACGAAATTATTTAAAAAATGTTAAAATGTTAAATAATCTAAAAGGTTACAAAAATCATAACGTTTTTTAAAAACAAAAACTATTTTTTTAAAAAATCTCAAAAAGTATAAAAATATTATTATTCTAAAATATTATTTTAAAAATTGTGTAAAATTTTTTAATTACATAAAGCTTAATCACGAGCCTTGCCTTGGGTAGTGTTTGTTGCTCCAAAATCCGCACGCACACCCCATTAGTATGTATGTACGTATTCAAATTAAGTTCAAACTTTTGACACTCCCACGAGTCCCACAAGTATCAAAAATATTTTCAAAAAAGTCATAACTAGTTTCATGCGCGCGCAACCTTAGGTTAATTTACAACGAAAAATAAATCATCACTTGTAAATAAAAAAATAAAAAAAAAAAAACCCTTAATTTCTACTCCCTATATATAATCCCAATAACAAAAGACTGATTAAACCAAGAAGTAGGGAGAGTTGACCTGGAGAAATTCAGCTTCGTCCAAGAGCTAGCTAGAGATCTCTCCTCTCCTCCTCCAGTACCGATCGCCCGCCCTCTCCTTCTTCCAAGAAATATTACAACACCGCCAAATAAAACCCTACTGTCAAGAAATAAAAACTTCCTACTATATATCATTAATCCAAGATATATATGTATTATATATATATATATGATTTCTTGACAATGATGCATGCTCTATTGTTTCTTGGCAGTCTGATTCTGTGCTATTTGACTCGCCGCTCGCGCGCTAAGGAGGCTGCAACTGATGGATCTTTATGTTGACATCATAAAGGTTTGCTTTCTATTGTTAAGATAAATATAATTCATGAGTATTCTACCATAAGGTTAACCTTTTGGTAGAGTTGGTTCCTCAACATGGTATTATCAAACTGTCGTCTATGACCATTTCGTGTGTTGGTGTGGGGTGGGGTTGCTAGCAAAACTCATTCCTTTGTAAGTATAGCTACTATATATATATATATATATATACCTTTGTAATTAAGTCTCAGTTTATTGTTTGTTCTCATTGCAAATTTGTACTATTTTCAGGCAACCGGTGTCGAGAAGGTTGTAAACTGCTTCAAAAGGGGTGAATCAAAGCCGATTCGTCGGATTTCAAAACAACGTCGGATTGTGTAAGTAATTGTCACTCTTTCCCGCCTTTTATTGATGTAACCGGCTCGTTTATTTCAATGAAGTTCGATTTATTAATCAAAAAAAAAATTGTCACTCTTTCTCAATGGAAGATATCACACTATATTATTATCTACAATCTACTATATATATCTAGTTGAATTCAATACTGCTTATTCTAATATCTTACCCATTATTTGCCTCAGAGGATGGAAGGCAATGCCAGACGAATGGATGAAAACCTCAGAGGAATTTACAGGTGCCAATAATTATTATCTATATATCTGTAGGAAGATATATAAACATGCATGAAATTTGGAATTATATAAGCTGAATGATTAAGTCCCATGCAATGAAATGATGTTTAATTTTCTAGCTGTTGCAGGAATTAAAACAGCTGAATCTGTGAATCCATCTGTTGTTGAAGCTGAAGTCGGGCTTGCTTCTCCTCCTTTGGATGAAGGAGCTTTCCAGTTTGGTACACAGAATTTCGATCTTTCTCAGGTATATATCTATATAATATAAGAATACTTTTTTGAATTGTAGACAAACACTGTAGACAAACAATTAATGATATAATTTGTGACTAACACATTTTTTAGACCAATGATACATGTTAATGTGTATTGATGAAGAGAGAGGAGACAAAAGAATTAAATAAGAGAGATAAAGATATGTGAGGAAAAGAGAAAATTAAAAAGGAGAAAGAGGAGGAAAAATAAAGAGTTATTTTTTATTATTTTTTTTATTTTTTGTTCTTAAAATGTTATATGGTTGATATTTTTTAATTTTTATTTTTTTCCGTGCGGTGCACGGATTACCCCTATATATATATATATATATATATATTCCAGCTTCTTAATTTCTCATATATATATGACATGGGAAATCTTTACTGACTCTCTCTCTCTTTTCCATTCTTTGACTGCATGGTATTACCTGAAGATCTTTGATGACATGGATGATGATGGAAGTGAGTACAGTTAGTATGATTTTCGTTTGTTGTATAGTAGGTTAAAAATAAGAGTAACCAACTCAGGTTGGTGCAAGTGGGAATCACCAGATCTTGAGGTTTTATGAAACCTTAGGTCGCGGGTTCAAAACCTCATGCGTGCAAACAATCTGGAGTTGGCCATATGAACATACAAGGCTTCGTTTTAAATGGGTTCGCCTGGACAGTTATCAAAAAAAAAGGTTTGATTATTTAATTGTCTTTTTCAGATCCTCAAAACAAATGTTATAAGGCTACGCAGCTGGGAGAACAATCTTCTTCTATTCAAGGATGTCATGTCCTTGCCATTGCCAAGGAAACCCAGATGAAGAAACAAGAGCCTACTGCTGCTGCTGCTACCACCAATAAGCCACTTATGCCTGCAACTACAAACTCAGAATCTGGACCACGGACGGTTAGCAATAAGTTGAAGTTCGGGCTCAAATCCGATAAACCCAAATCTTCTATAAAGAGGAGTACTCCTTCAGCTCCTCCTCCTCCTCCTCCTCCTGTCGAGGTGACGTATTAAGAGACGGAGAAACTTGATGGAAAATCATGCTATATACTTTGTTTTGTTTCATCCCTTTATAATAGTACATATGTAGTCCGCTTCCCATAAGGGCGACCTTATACGGTTTTATGTGCGGACTGCATAAATTTAGGTGTTTTTTTTTTATAATCTGAACCGTTGGATGTGTTCAAAACGTTTTTTTTAGGACGTGGTGAAAATTTCAAACAAAAAGATGACCGTGAAGACCTTCATCCGATCATGAGGTCTTCTCGGTCATCCTTTTGCTTGGAATTTTCACCACCCCTAAAACTACGTTTTGAACACATAAATCTATGAAGTTCGTACGTAACTGCATAAAGACACCCTTATAACCTGAAGTTCTGTAAGTATATATTATGTGTGTTAGTCTCATCATTAATATTATCACTTGTCATACGTGCAGAAACTAACAAGTGCAGATCATGAAGCTGCTGCTATCGAGTCAAAAATGGAAACTGCGAAAAGGAAACTTCGTGAAGGATACCAACGGGCTGCGGCCGGTACAAACCGAATCTATTGATGATCAGTGGATGATGTCTTTCATTCATTCATTCTTGCAACATCAACAGGGGAAGAAAATGCTAATGGTATTGTGGTCGACTTTTTTTTTCTTGTTGGGGGCAGCCAAGAGGCAGAGAAGGACACAACAATTGGATATCCGTGATCTCCCAAAGCAGGGTCTTGGAAAGGAGAATGTGCATCAAAGGATTGTGAGCAAGCTACGGCAACTGCGGGCAAATCGACGGAGATGACCTCGTTTGGCCTCGTTTCCGGGTCCAGCCTTCGTTGCTTGGCTTCCCTTAGCCTGCTCGTTTTTTGACATGAAGATAGAGACTAATCCCACGGATGAAGATGCCAAATGCCACACTTGATCTTCTTGTGAAGTGCAACTTTTTGACTAGTTAGATTTTATAGGGTATATATGCATGTAACAAAAAAGAGCCTGTGTCAAGGACCAATACTCGTTGTTCCCCTCTTTGTAATTACGTTATATGGTCAATAAAATATTTTTTTAGCCGTGTTTTCTTTGTGATATTAGAGTGAAAGCTATTTCAAGAGGCGCGTAACATTTGAGAGCATAACTTCAATACAAATGTTATATCATCACAAGAGTCAGGAAAAAGATTAACCATAGCAAACAACAGGTAACTGGACAAAAGAAGAGTTCCGAGAGAGGGGAAGAGAGTACAACAATATGATTACAAGGCATGTAATGATAGCAAGTAAACTAGATCGATCATGAAGGATGCTAGCTCATTACTCAAGCATGCTCTTCTTCTTCCTCCTCGTATTCGCCTTCTTCATCAGCAGTTGCATCCTGGTACTGCTGGTACTCGGACACGAGATCATTCATGTTACTCTCTGCTTCGGTGAACTCCATCTCATCCATCCCTTCCCCGGTGTACCAGTGCAAAAAGGCCTTCCTCCTGAACATGGCAGTGAACTGCTCACTCACCCTCCTGAACATTTCCTGGATGGAGGTTGAGTTACCGATAAACGTGGATGCCATGGAAAGTCCCTTTGGAGGAATGTCACAGACACTCGACTTCACGTTGTTTGGAATCCATTCTACAAAGTATGAAGAGTTCTTGTTCTGGACATTGATCATCTGCTCGTCCACCTCCTTGGTGCTCATCTTACCCCTAAACATCGCGGAGGCAGTGAGGTAGCGCCCATGCCTCGGGTCTGCAGCACACATCATGTTTTTCGCATCCCACATTTGCTGAGTCAGTTCAGGGACAGTAAGGGCACGGTACTGCTGGGAACCACGGGATGTTAGTGGAGCAAATCCCACCATGAAGAAATGGAGACGAGGGAAGGGGATCAAATTGACAGCCAGTTTGCGAAGGTCGGAGTTGAGTTGACCAGGGAACCGGAGGCAACATGTCACCCCGCTCATGGTTGCAGAAATCAAATGGTTTAGATCACCAACTGCAACAACCAACAGCCAAGAAGCTTGCTTGCTCAGTGTATAAAGCATAATATCAAAATCGCCAAGGACATACTCTGGCACTACTCAAAAGTGCAATAATGTGACTTCAGTTATCAATAATGATCGCAAATTGAGATATGACAAAAAAAAATCGGAAACCTAAAGGCAGACAAGCCTAGCTCATTGAACTAACCGTTAAAGTCGTTGGAACACCGTGTAGGTTGGAGTAAGACATTATACTATAAGGTTCCAGAGCCTACATCATGTTAGGTGATGGAACTTCTGAATAGTTAGCCTATCGATCTGCATATCCAGAGCAAAAAACCGGAAACATACCGTAGACGGAGCCTAACTAATTGAACTAATCTTCTAGGGGCACACTATTGATGGGAGTAAGACATTATACTATGCAATTAATAGTCAGAAATAATGCAATGACAAGGAATAGTAAACTTTTGTGAGAGAGAGGAATACTCACAGCTAGGAGTTGTAAGCTTAAGAGTCCTGAAACAAATATCATATAGAGCCTCATTATCCAGCACCATGCACTCATCTGCATTCTCAACAAGCTGGTGAACAGAAAGGGTGGCATTGTAGGGCTCAACCACTGTATCTGAAACCTTAGGTGATGGGAAGACAGAGAAAGTAAGCATCATCCTGTCAGGGTATTCTTCCCTAATCTTTGAGATCAGCAAGGTACCCATTCCAGAACCTGTTCCTCCTCCAAGAGAGTGACAAACTTGGAATCCTGCAGAGCAAAAACTACTGTGTAACCAACAAAACAATATAGCAGCATTCAGAAAGATCTTTGTCATGTCCTGTTAGGAAAATAGCCTTCAACAAAACAGCTTTTAGAATCATTTCAACCAAAAATGCAACTACGGCAAAGTTACGAGTTAAACAACTGATGGTGATAGCCGTGGAACTTCAGACCTAGAAAGAACCCTACACTCCACAAGTGAGGGAGATTGAACAGGATGTGACCGTGGCTACCATAAACATGTCAACAGAAACTACACAGCAATATCTACCCTAAACTCAAAATCCATCGAACATTAAGGATATACCTTGAAGACAGTCGCAATTTTCAGCTTCCTTCCTCACAACGTCAAGAACCGAGTCAATGAGCTCCGCACCCTCAGTGTAATGTCCCTTTGCCCAGTTATTCCCTGCCCCGGATTGTCCAAAGACAAAGTTATCAGGTCGGAAGATCTGACCATAAGGACCTGTCCTAACAGCATCCATGGTACCAGGTTCCAGATCCATGAGGACAGCACGAGGAACAAATCTCCCACATGAAGCCTGATTGTAGTACACATTCACACGCTCCAACTGCAGATCAGATGAGCCGATATATCGACCAGTGGGATCAATTCCATGTTCATCACAAACAACTTCCCAAAATTTCGATCCAATCTGGTTCCCACACTGCCCACCTTGAACATGAAGGATTTCTCTCATGTTTCCTAGAAGCAAACAGAAAACAAACAAAACCACACAACTTAAATCGTCTACCAAACCAAGAAGTACCACCTCATTCACAAGGAAATACTGTCATGTTGCATTCATGTGAAAACATATCATTGCACAGGAAGATTGTTGGCTTCATTAAGTTGTGATGAGTTACAAACAAAGTGTATAAATGTGCGTGAATGATGAGCTACCACTTTATATCTTCTGCCAGAAAGATAAGATAAAATGGTAGCTCCAACCAACTCAAATTATGAGCATTTAGATAAAAATATGCTGACAAGACAACTTTTTATTTGAAATGGACACATTAAAGGAAACGGAAAACGCTTGAATTTCTTTGATAATAAGAACACACTTAGAGAGAGACTTTGAAATAATAAGTACCAAATTGTGCAATCGAGCATTTCACGACGGATCTAGATAATGCAGATCCAATTGATGAGGGAAGACAGTAGAACAACAGCTCTCCACTACAATTACAGGAATGCGAACTCAAGCAACAAAATTGCTCAGAAATGCTGTTGGTAGCTTCATTTCAACAAAATTAGCCATAAAATGGATATTCAGAGTATGAATCTATGCATTCCAGGATACAAACAGCAAGTATCTGAGCAAACCAGATTCAGATCTAAGGAAATTCGAACAGATCATCCATCTTTCCTCCCAAGAACCACATTCATCAAGCGCTCACCCAGATTCAACTCCAAACACGATTAAATATAAGCTACACAACTATCAGAGATACAGATTTCAGAACATTCAAGCGATTCGCCAAAAGGAAGCTCAAATAACCCCAATCGAACCAAAATTTGCACAGATTTAATCCAAGATGAAAGTACATGTACAGATTCAACTTTCAAGCACCAGTCGAGAATCTCAAGCAATGCTACTCAAAATCGAAGACAGAATCTCACAAAAAACAAAACACTGCAAAAGCATCATCGATCTAGTCATTCGCTGACAGAGAAAGTAGAAATCTGTACATTCAAAGCAAAGATCTGAAGAAGAAAAACGGCGAAGGGAGAGAGTAGAAACCTGCAGTGAACCGATGAGCTGTTGAGCAGCAAATGCCAGAGAGAGAGAGAGTGGGTGAGGGAGTGAAGACAGTGAGATGAGTGAGAGAGACGGAGATGGGAGACAAGCCCTGAAAATATTCAAAGCACGGACAGAGGATTTATATACGTAGAAACGCCCAGATCGTACGGCTGGAATTATTCCACTCATTTTTCTTGGATTCACCGTTGGATGGCCTTAGATGGATGAGACGGACGGTTGAGATGATGCTGATTTGGTGTGTGATTTACAAATAATTGATTTCTAAATGGGCTTTTTTGGGGACAAATATCAAATATGCCCTTGTAACGCCTTTGATCCTCCTTTGTCTTTACTTGACTTGCCTTTGACAAAAAGATATAAGGAAAATTGTCGTAATCAAAACAATAGACCTCTTATCATCCATTCTTTAAAAGTAAGCAATGATACTCAAATTATCATATTGTTGATATTTCATTATTAGAAATTGTACGTTTGACACGATAAATTTTCTTACAGTTTTATTTACTATCACAAAAATTATCCATGCTCGTGTCGTACATATGTCATGCCGTATATTTTATATAATTTTTTAATAAAAAATTATTTCAACATTAGACTCGTCTTGATTCTTGTAAAAAATTATGAATTTTGCTTATAATACTTTTATTATTGATAAATTATATAATGAGATATAAAAAAAATTATGAAATTAATTATAAATTATAAATAAATAAATAGTTATAAATTATATTTTTTAAATTTATTTTATTTTTTTATGTGATGTGATGTGAGAGGGTGAGAGAAAAGGGTAGACAATGAGCATGTTTATTTTATCCATATAGGACAACTTAGAGAGGGATAAATTCAAAATGTGTTGTGCAATATAATATAGATATTTCTAGAATATAATTTACAATTATGAATGTTGTTTCAGAAGGATCGTGATTAGTAGTATCTGTGCGATCGACGTAATCTGATTACGAAAGAGTGTTCCATCCTTGGTCTGGTAACCGAATTGCATTCAATTATGTGTTTAGACTAAACTATGATGTACATGATAAAAATTACTACAAACTACGATAAAAGAGATAAATGTTTATTGATTGATCATTCCCCTATTACAGATTCTCGTAGACATTTTAAAACCCCAAACAAAGCAATAACACCACTAGTTACTTGCTTAGCCCACTACATATAACTAATCACGCCCTGGATCAAGGTCCAAGGTCTTGGCCGGCCCAACTGCCACATAACTGACAACACGCAATTGTTCATACATACATCCTTGACCATACGTTCATGCCTCCACCCTCGTCGCTCGCTCAAATAATGAACGAACCAAAAGACATGAGGCATAGGAATTCGCCCAACACCGAAGGACAAAGGTTCAAAGACTTGAAGCAAAGCGAATTCACTCATTGCCCTTCATGTCCTAAAAAGGCCTTGTAACATACACAATGTTTTAGTAATACGTACCCACTTTTAAATGCAACTTATAATTTGTTCATTGCTCCATCACATTTTATGCTGACTTGTGTTTTGCAGGAGCTTATAGCGAAGACGGAGATTGAGAAGGGTAAACAATATGATGGTATGTATGTATTCCATGGATGATCTTTTTTCAAAGGATTTTCGGCCAACCATCCATCAAGTCTTTGGCATCAATGTCTAGGACATGCACCTTATGAGAAAGCGTCGCATTTTGTCGTGGTTAAAAATCCCAAGTCCATTTGTGAGTCTTGTCAACATGCTAATTAACAAATTCAAATGTTTTTTCCTCTTAGTAAAACTGAAGTCGATTCACCTTTTGCTCTTGTGCATTGTGATATATGACGACATTCATTTCTAGAGAACATTATTTCTTGACCATAGTTGATATATAAAACTCACGGTTGTTGGACTTTTTTTTTATGAAACTTGAATCTGAAACTTAGAAACACAACATAACAAGTAAATTCAAACTGTTCGATCAAATAAGGGACAAGAATTCTTAGCACTTTGTCAATTCTTTCATGAGAAAGGAATAATTCATCAAACTAGTTGCCCCCATACTCCACAACAAAAAGGAGTTGTGAAGCGTAAACATAGACACATTTTAGTGGTGGCATGTGCACTACGCTTCCATGCTTCATTAACACTTCATTTCTAAGGAGATTGCATCTTTACCACAACCTATCTCATTAATCGCACACCTTTATCCGTACTCAATAACACCATATGGGCAACCATCCCCCGTCGATCATCTAAGGGTTTTTAGTTGCCTATGTTATGCTCATACCCATACACCCGATAAACTTGGTTCTCGAGTTAGCACTTCATATAGGGTGGGTTAGTGCACAGTCTATAATTTAAGTTTAAAAGAGGCGTTTGCGTGAGAAAACGTGTTAAAAATAAATATAATTTATGGATCTTTTATAATAAAGTTGACATTTTAGTAGAATTGATTCACTAATATTTTATGTTAAAAAACACAGAAATTAAAATTTAATGTATTTTTATTTCATTATATAAGAATCTTATTTAATAATTTGCCCCATCAAGGCGGGCCTGCATATTATCACTAAAATTGTATCCTTCGGATCTGAAAAACACCAATTTGCCCATATGATTTGATATGCAAGAAAGCAACAGAAAACAAAGGAACCATGTGCGTGTCATTGGATCTCACGGCATACAACAAACAGAAAGTACTTTTTTGAGGTGCTTTTTCTCTTATTAGCGGTCATTCGTGCCTTGGACACTTCACTCTCTCAAATCACTTAAAAATATATGTTGAAAACTCTTTAAAAAAATTAATAAAAAATTAAAATAAAAATCATAAAATAAAAATTAAATAATCGAAATCATATTAATCTTCAATGCTTGCAACCACTCTAGATGTGCGCCTCCTTATTCATTAATAGTCTCACGATTTGATCATACCAATTGTTACTTGACAACACGTTATAACCATACTCTCACTATCTCACGCACGTCCTCTTCAACACGCCTAACCATTGTACTAAAGTACAATCTTTTACACTAATTATGCCCAAGTCATCCTCGTAGCAACATGTTTCATAAACAACTCTTTGGCATCCTAATCCAGGGTATTTCCTTCTCAACTCGCTCGCCTACTCGTACAAATGCTATATATTTCGGGTCCATTGACTCTAAATGTCATTATGCAGTTTATTTACTTTTCTGAACGACATCGTTTTTGCTCATCGTTGATTATATCTTAATATCCCGTCAACAACGTATATCTTTGATCGCTCGCGAGTCGAATGTCGATTTTATTCCTATGAAAGTAGGTCGTCGTGTCGATTGGTAAATATCTCTACCCCTATTTAATTTAGCTTAGTCCGCCCAAATGTTTTAGTACACTGACTGAGTCTGGATTTTTAACTAAGTAACGGAAATAAAGGGTAAACTTATAAAATTTAGTACGTGACAACATATAAAATTAGGGGGAGAATTTATTTATAATATAATAATACTATTATTTTTTTGGGGAGGGACGGGCCCCAGCTCCATCCTTGGAGCAAAAGACAGGATTGAATGCGATCCAAATAACTACTATTCAATCTTCGAAGACTGAATTGGCATTTGGCAGTATTTGTTTGTATGTGGCGATTAGGGGTGTAGATGAGACGATACAGCTCAAGCTCAATTCGTGATTCGGCTCGAAAAAAGTTCGAAAAGCTCGACTCTAATTGAGCTCGAGCTCGACCTCTCAAAGCTCGAATTTGGTAAAAAAGCTCGTCAGCCTAACAAGCCGAATGAACTAACGACTTTTTTAATTATTTTTATAATTATATATTATTAAATAGTATTATTCAAGCACTCCCCTTCTAATGTGCACATCCCTTTTGAAATAGTAGAGTGGACTTTTTTAGGCCATTGGATCTACAAATCAAAGGCCCAAATTCAATCTCAGATGAACAGTACAC
>JAOWBR010085700.1:0-14761 GCA_028571145.1 Dionaea muscipula
GTAGCCGTTGGAGGGGCTTAAAGTGTCCGTTGAAAACGTGTGGTGAAATGGTGACCTTTGGATAAAACATAAAAAATAACAACGACTGCCTGGGCTTGATTTCCGATCGGCCGAGTTTAATTTCTGGCAGGCCGAAAATTTAGCATCCTCTCTGTTTTTACATATTCGGTCGGCCGAAAATGTAAAGCAAGGGATTTCCGGTCGACCGAAAATCCTGGCCAGAGAAAAAAAATTGGCCCCCTAAAAATCTTATTCTCCCTTGAATACATTAGATGCCAAAAACAATAAGATAAAGAGAATCATCTAAAAAATCAACAGAGATAAAAAGACGATGATTAAATGCATATAAGATTAATTAAAATGATCAAATACAAAACAATGCATTTACCATTCTAACATATTGATGCTAAATCATATTGAGCACAATAAAGAACTAGTGGTTATCATCAAAACAAGGATTTGACAAAATCTAATCATGTATGAAACTACATTGAGCATCACCAGCCTGCTCACTCACATGTCTCTACTCCTATACCTCCACCAGGTTAGCCTGACTTGCCCTAGTCCCCTCATCAACTTGCTCATCAATTACATGTTGTTCCTGCTCAGCAGCCTTAGCAGCATCTTAATTGACTTCCCCCTGAGCATCAGCCTCTGAGGGTGGAGTGGTTGTTGATCCTATAGTCTCAGAGTCCTTAAGCAATGTTTGCTTCACAGGCTTGGCCTCCTTTACTACTTTCTTCTTCTTAGGTGATGACACTACTTTTCTTTTCAGCTCTTTTTTCTTCCCAGCTTCTACTTTCTTCTTTTCTTTCTCAATGCTTCTTCTCTCAGCCTCCAAAGCCTTCTTTTCATCATCAGAGATGAACATGCTCTTGGTTGGATACATTGGGACTCTCTCACTCAGCGAAATCCCTAGACAACTATGCAAATGACTAACTACCAATGCAAAAGGTTTCTTGAGAAGAAAAATACCTTTAGCAGGGGAAGTAGTGTGAAGCTTTTCCATCATGATTTGCTCAGAAATTCTTTTGAACACATAGGTTGCCCGATCAACTTGCTGATGTGTCCATACAGCTGCCATTAGGGCTGCTCTGTGCCTGGTCATGGCAACATGAGAGCCCATCCTTCCTTCTATGATCTTGCTGAAAATGTGGCACAACATTTGAAACTCTGCTTTTTGCTTTGTCACCTTTCCAAAAAAGTTGCTTCTGTTGTCTTCCTCTGCAACAATTACCTTCCAAAACTCAGCGTCCTCCACAACAATAGTGTCGGGGTTGGTGATCCCAGAGTGTAGCAAGACGAAATGTTGGCTTAAGATTTCAGGAGGAATCTCCAACTCTGTCACCTGAACCCTAGTGACAATGGCGTCATCTTTGAGAGTGGCATTCAAGTAAAACTCAATCAGATCAGCTGGTGAGTATGAATGAGTTGTCAGTGAGATGAACTGAGTGAGTCCACTGTGCTCGAGGTCATCGATGATCTTCTTTCCAGTGGGTGTGCACTCCATGCTCATCAAATAACCTTTGGCACTGAAGGTTTGTCCAGTGATAAGAGCTTCAACAACATCCTTGGTTGAGAACTAAGTCGCCATTGATGAAAGATTAAAACTTTGAAACAGTTACAGAGAAAATCACAGAGAGAATGGCTAGGGTTTCAGTTTCGGCTTCAGGCTCGAGGGAAGCAATGAAACAGAGTGAGAATGAAATATTTTGGGTGAAATGTTTTGTTTTGAAAATGGGAATGGGGATTGCAAACGTCACATCACAGATGGTCATCTCAAAGGTCTGACAAAAGTTCGACGCGAAGTGGGAAATCCTTCAATGAGAATTTGCCATGTGGACCAATCTGAAAATTATTTCCACCTCAATGTTGCAATAAAGGTCTTGTCTGGATCAAAATTAATGATTTTTAAATCCACCTTTATTTGCCACGTCATCCAATTTCTCCTCAAAACTTGACTGCTCTAAAAGCTCGACTGCTCCAAAAGCTCGACTGCTCCAAAAGCTCAACTGCTTCAAAAACTCAACTGCATTTGCCCAAAACTTGTCTGAAACTGCCAAACTCATCTGAATCATCAAAATCTTCAATCAAATCCACTTCAATTGAAATCAATCAACCCCAATTCACTTCTGATATCTGAAAATCTGCCTTCACTCAATGCCTTGGTGAAAATAGTTGCCAACTACTTCTCAGTTGAGATATATTCCACCTTGATGCTTCCTTTCTCAACATGATCTTTGATGAAATGATGTCTCACATCAATGTGCTTTGTGAGACATCATTTTATCAAAGAAATATTTTTTCAAAAATTTTCCAGCAAGGTCATTCCACGTGGTAATTCTACCAGCCAGCAAGGAATTCAGTCATGCCCTCGCTTTATCCTTTACGGAGAAAGGAAAAAGGCGTAGGCGGATGGCTTCATCCGATACATGTTGATTTGGGTCTTCCAGGAAATCAGCAACATGCTGATCTGGGTCTTCCATCGGCAAGTTGTAGAATTGTGCGTGGTTCTGAACAAGTTGGATCGTGGAACCCTTTAATTCAAAATTTTTGGCCGCCACAGTTGGTCTGACCACAACTGGTCGAATCCCCTCCAAAGTGGGGAAACCATAGTCATCCAATGGACGTGCGGCGTTATTAACAGTGTTCTCTCCGTCGGCCATTGAGATAGTAGGATAATTGGATTGCTTACTTTGCTTTCTAAGGCGTGGAGCAGTCTTTTCGATCTCAGGATCTAGTTAAAGGATTGATTCCTTACTAGATCTTGTGATAATACACATATAGCAACAGCTCCTTTTTAGCAAACCATAAAACCAAATACCAGTTTGTTGGCACGAGAGAAACAAAGAATAAAATAAAAAAAAGAACTTCACTAAATTTTAAAATCAATGAAATGACAATACCGTTACCCAAGAGGAATCTCCGGCAACGGAGCCAAAAACTTGGTGTGTGATAGACAACAAGTCTACTGCCACGTCGCGTAATAGTAAAAGATATCGATCCACAGGGAAAACTCCGTAACAGTGTTTATCAAGTCCTTGACTCTTAAAGTAGTGAAGTGTGAAGGTAAATGGTTAAATGGTAACAGTAAGAAATGTAAATGATAGTAATTTTAAGTGTAAATTCTCAAGTCACAACCTTCACAACAAGTGCCACTCAACACCCACTCCAAGTACTATGGAGCAGATGTGAGATGAGACCGATCTTAGATGATCGTTGAACTGCTTCCGCGGAATCATCCTTCGAGGTGATCAATGCTAGTACTTAGGCTATGAGGGAAGACGTTGCAACAACACTTTGAGAATTGGAAAGTAAAGAGAAAGATAGTAAATGCGAGTAATAAATTTATAAGAAATGAAATTGATTAAAGACTGTAAAAGTTGTGATCGCAAGGATCAAGGACGATTGCAATGATCGTTGTTCACAATTAGCAATTACACACTCTGAATCCTTACTCTCTCACAATTGGAAACATACGAGTATGGGCAGACTCCTCCTAATACAGTGCTATCACTCTGTACACTCTTCTGTCATAAGGTGCATAAGCAAGTGTCTAACTTCTATCTCACGTAGGAGTGAAACACATTTGATGGAGCAGCTGGATCGGTATTTATTGATCTTCAGAGAGAGACAGTCTGTTGAATTCGATCCTTATCCAATCAGAGATATCCATTTCTGGCCCAACAAAAGAATCCCCCAAAAGTAAGAGTGAAAGTCGGAGGGAAATCAGGAATAGCATCGTAACAGCTCGGGCAGGCCAGTTGATCCCGTGGTGACAGCATAGTGGCGTTAACTAAGAAGCAGGCAGCGCCACCACATCAGATAGCTCAAGGAGAGAAGGTGTCTTCATGGAAATGTTAACTCCAAGTCAAGGACATCTCTAATGCACTATGAACATGTGTGGTAGAGACATCATGAGCTAGTGGCGAAGGTCACAGACTCGGATGCCATGATCTCTGAGGGACTGGTGACGCCATGGCATCAAGGGCTTCTATCTTGAGAAGTTCGTTTCCAACTCTTGATTCGACACCATCAATCATCTTCTAATCTTATTTAAGCACCTTGGATCATGCGTGGCGTCACGTTTGAATCTTGAATGAGGAATTAAAGTCTGTCTTTGACATGGACTTAAACGTCGTAACTGCTCCATGGCGTCAAGGCTTCTTCCAGAGAGATCCCTTCATCCTTTGCTTCACTTGACCCTCAGGGATGCTTAGTATGGTATAATGAGTGTCTTTGGCATCGGGGTCAACAGTGTTGAATCCCTGAATCTGAATTTAAGGACAAGTAGCGCCAAGGCTTCATCGTCCAACGTCACAGGTTTGCAGAGCAGGTCACCGCCATGGCGAGGGCTGCCTTGATTGAGAGATTCAGAATTCTCTCAAGATATCAATGAATTGGGTCCATCTAAGGAGGTGCTTTTAGTGATTTTTACAATAGTGGTGCCAGGTAAATCCTCCTTAAATTAGGATCGTGCCATGATCCAGACTTGCTGCTTTTCAAGTCTTTGCTCTAAAGGATGGCGCCAATCAACCTTCTTTTCCTTGAAATGATATAAAACCTAAAAAGAGAGGAAAAGAGGCAAAGATCACGTAGTAATAGGTGAAAACAGAGGACGAAGCATATGTAAAAGGCAAGATAATGTCGCCATTTCATGGCTACATCAACTCCCCCCCAACTTAGCTCTTTGCTTGTCCTCGAGCAATGGTATAACTGGATTATAGAAAGAGAGAGAGAACTCGAGTAGAAGTTCAAATAGAAGACAAGTTATTCAGCACAAATGAGAAGGATACAAACCAATCCAAAATACAAATAAAAATCTCAAAAGTGACGTGATACACCAGTGTTACGATCTTCAAAGGTCCAGATTCCATGTCATTGGGAAGTGAGTACTTCACAGTGCCAAGGAAAAGCAAGTCTTCTCACTAAGTCATGTCATGCTGTTCTCTCATGAAAACTCGGGTATAACATTTTAATGCAAGAGCACTCTTATGGTGTGCGGTGGAAGATATGAAAAGGAACAAGTAACATTCCGCACACCTCATGACTCTATAAAAAATGCTCATATCATGTGCATAATCTCATGGATAGGATTATTAGAGCATGAGAACAAGCAATAGCATTCATACAAACTCATGACTATACCAAAGATCAATAGGTCTATAAAGAGCTTATAATGAAGGGTAGTGATGTGCTTTGGCTAGGTTCAGATGTCTCAATGGTACTCAGGCACATTATACTGAGTGATAGTCGATATAGCAAGTCATTTCCCTTATATCTCCAATTAATTCCCATGGCGTCAGCTAATGCCAATTTATGAGTTGTGGCGGTGATGAGAGGTTGTCCTCTTTGTTTTGATTTTGGCCACCATCTAATAAATTTGGCACTCTTTGTGCATCCCCCGAAGCTTCATTCATTCTGTCATTCTTCATTCATTCATTTTTGAACGAATCCTGTATTTTTCAGATTCATGGGGTCCTTTGCTTTACCCTTTCCAAAATATTTTTTCACAGAACTCTAGGATTTTTCAGTAATTTTGGCATGGTATCTAACAGTTGGTGTTTGACAGCACCATGGGTGCTTTCCTCTTTCTTCACCTTCCCCCCAACTTGAGTTTTGGTCAGATTTGTGGTTAAATCAAGAACAGGTATTCTCCAAACAGACTCAAACAAAGTATGGATGGAAATTGTGTTTAAGAAGGATGGTTGAGGCTTAAATTCAAAGATCTGCCTAATATCATTTCCATGGCATAATCAAAAGTAAAGTACAATGCCAAATAAGTGCTTCAAATAAAGTTCTCATCTTTAATTAGGAAATAAAACATGAGATTGCATATAGGAAGCAGGGACTCATGATGAGCTAAATATTTTGTGAGAAAAATGAGGAATAAACACTTAAACAACAATTGAAAGGCTCAATCCTCACATGGCTAATAAGACCAACCTTCCATCGCGAAGGTGAAGTGAACTACCCTCGACTTCATAACCTAGTTGTGGTCGTAAGTGTGACTGGTGTAATCACAACTAAAGAGAAAGACAAATACAAATAGATGGAATGCAGAATAATCATGAAAACATAAGACTAAATAGCTAAAAACAGAAAAACAAGGAACATGGTAAACAAAAATGGAAACCAAAAATGATGAAAACAAGGAAATCATGGAACATAAAGAAAACAGAAAATTCATACCAAAACAGGCCATGGCGTCAAAACAATAATCGTGGTGTCAGGTGCAAAAGTTGCCTTGGCATCAGCCCCCCCCCCCAACTTAAAATGACGTCGTCTCGACGTCTTTTTAAATGAAACGCAGAGTTGGAAAGAGTGCACCTGAAATAAATAAATTGAGCCCGAAGTTCCTTTGGCTTCCAAAGGCCTTTCCCGCTCAAATAAAAATATGTCCCATCACTTAAAAACCCATCACAGACTCGTCACCTTCTTATGTGATTCAGAAACCCTAAGTTCAAAGCAGAGCACTGTAACCAGGCTATTTTCGAGCAATTCAGAGGCGATTTCAAGAAAGCAACCAATAACGTCAGTGATTTCAGCACAAATCAGGTAAACCCCCTCTCTAATTTGCATCTCCTTCGAGTACTGTGGTGTGTTTCTAAGTAAGAAAAATCGAGGGTTAGGGCAAAAATTAAAAACAAAATTGATACTATGCTTACTCAGTAGAGATGGAGGTTGTGCGTAACGCCACTCGTGTCAAAAGAATCGACGCTTCTACGGTGATAATTTCAGAGGCCACTTCGATGCTGACCACCGCAAATGTCGAGGATTTCAACGAGGCCTTCCCCCTCCCTACTGAGTACCATTACATAGCACTAGGGCCGAATGACACAATAGTAGATTGTGATCTTGCCGACACCGTCGCCATCCATTTTTAAGGCCTAAGAGGGGGGTTGAGGTTGCCCCTCCACCCATTCATCGAGAGGGTATTGAATCTGCATAAGCTCCTACCAGGGCAATTAACACCCAAATCATACACACAGATGGTAGCATATATCATTAGGTGTAGAGAACTTGGAGTCAAACCATCATTGCAAGTGTGGTACTGGATGTATTGTTTGACACTAGTGAAGGATAGCACGGGCAGGGAGGAAACAGGGTATTATTCATTTGGATTGAGGGTGAGGGGTAAGAAAGAGGTGAAGTATGGGATTGTAAACCCAAAGAGCAACATGCACCACTGGAAGGTGCAATTTATGTTTGTGACGTCTCAAGCATAGCGGGAATATTCAAGAACATTCAAGGACTCTATGGCCTCACTGCCAAGAAAGCTACAGAAGAGATCCTTGGTGGCGCTAAGACCACCGATTCTGAGGTGACTCCTGAGGTGGCCACGCCTTTACAGGAAATAAGGCTTAAGGGGGTAGCGACATTGTCGGCATAAGAGGAAATCAGGCCCACTTCTCCCCAAGGGAGAATATTGAGATCGGCGTCGCCACCGCCACAGAAGAAAAAACCATTGTCATCAGTCGCAGGGAGCAGCGAGGGCGACGAGAAAAGTGGGGAATCAACGACCCTGGTCAAGAGAAAGAGGGCCCCTGCCCAAAGTCCTGTGGCGGCTGATGGCGATTATGAAATCGTAGATCTGACTGTGGGCTGTGAACATGAAATTGCTGCTGATGACGCCACCAGCATTGAAGCAGTACAACAAGAAGGTGAGCTTGATCAACCTGACATTCCGCTATTAGATGATGATGAACCTTTGAAAGAATATTTAATTTCTCTAAATAAACTCGAGGTGACAGATAATGAAGCAACAGATATGGTTAAGGATGTGGTGTCGCCATAGAAGAAGAAACAAAGAAAGCTGATAAAGGGAACTGTGGCGACGGGTTTTGAGGTTGCAGTTGCAAGCAAAGGGAAGGAGGTGACTGCCGCCATGGCAGTGGTATCGGTGGCGGAGAGTCAAGACAAAGCTGGAGCTGAGAGGGAGGGTAGGAAAACCAAGGCCAAAGGAAAGGTGGATGAAGCAAAGTTAGGAAAGGTTGTACCGCCACCATCTCTCCAGTTGTTGCCACCCATTCTCTCTCTCAATCCTGCAACAGCCGAACCACTCCCCCCCACAAGTCCTATGATATTCCATGCCTCAATGGCAGATCATGCCCCACCATTCGATGATTCTGTCAGGCGCTAACAAGAAGGAAAATGAGGCCTTGAGGGTGGAGTGTGTGATAACCCGACCCTTTGGATCCGGTTATCATTTTTAATTTTTATTATCATTATTGTTATTACTTATCATTGTTATTATCACTTTTATGGACCAGTTATCATTTATTATTTTTATTATTACTATTAGTATTATTATTATCACTATTATTTTTTGGGCTGGTTATCACTGATTATTTTTACTGTGTATATCACTTTTATTATGTTGTTATAGCTTAATTATATGACTATTTACTAATTTTTATTTAGTTGAAAACCACGTATATATCACTAGATATATACCATCGAATAAGTTATTATTAATTAATAGATATATTATTGTTAAACTCTTATTTTATTAACTCTTATTGAATATAGTTAAGCTATTATTAATTCTTGATTTTGGATCGTGTTCGGTATCATATTAGACTTATGTTAAATATATTATTGTTAATGGTGTTAATTAGTTTATCGTCATATTATTTTAATTACTTTTACTATTTGATTAAAAGATGATATTAGGATTTGGTGGTTATTATTTAATCTATATTACATTCCACGGTTATGGTATTTGAACCCTATTTAAACCTATCATTAGTTTAAGCTAAAACCTAATTATGAATTAATCAACTCTCTCTCCCATGACATCCCTCTGTTTTCTTTATCGGCCAATCAAGCAGAAGCGGCCAGCAGAGGAATCGTTTTGGTGGAGGCGACGACTACCAGAGGAGCAGGTGAGCGGCGTCAAGGTCAACGACACATAGATCAACGAAGTAGCAGCGATGCTCCTCGAACCCGAGGTGACTATGAGCGACGAGTAAGCTCGGGAACACCTTGAACCTCGCCGAGATCGGAGGAATCAGGGGCGGTAAGGACTCGATCCATCTTCCTTTTGTCGATTTCATGTTATTGGTGTCGATTTTGGGCGAAATTATGAAGTTAAGGTTGTAATTTATGGATTACGGAGGATGGGATTTGTTGGGCGTTGGGGGCTGGGGAGTCGGATTGGTGGTGGTGGTGGTGTGCCGGCGTCGCCGGCGTAGGTTAGTGCTGGGCAGCACGGCTGCAACGGAGGTGACGATGGTAGGGGCAGCCAGTGTTGCCTACATGATGCTGGTTCTCTACTACCATTGGAAAGGAAGGGCTTGTTGTACATATAGAGAATATGATTGGGATGAAATTAGTCATCATCAGCCTCACGTATGGAAATTGTGACATTAAAGTAGGTTATATTGTAAGTGGAGCCTACTGTTGGGATTGTGATAAAAATAAGGGGATTTAAATAATGGATGGGCAATACTCTATGGGTATGATAAATAGTTGATTGGGTATATTTGGAGATGGGACAATTAATTAACCAATTTACGTTTCATGTACACTTTAAGGGCACTGTAGTAATGTGGATTTTTTATCCCTTGTCTTGGTTGACTATATTGATTGAACTTGGCATCGGTATTAAGGATCATTGTGTGTATTTCAGGTGAGGGGTGTACACTTAGCCATTATTCCTTTTCCTCCCACCATTCCGTTATTTAATTATTCAGTTTTGATACCCTGTTCTACATGATCTATTTAATGTGTGATTTATAAAGTGTGACTGATATCAAAAGTATTGAGTGTTTATAAATCATGCACTCGAGTACGACTTTTATTAAATGTGTTGTTTAATTATAAATCATGTTATTTGATGAGTCCACCATGTGATATTTACTATTTTGGCCTTTACAGACCTGGTATGTGCTTTATAATTTTACTCTAGTGGGGTGGACTCGGGGTATTATTGTGGGAAGGAGATTGAGAGCTGGGATTGTGATTTTGAGGATTGGTTTTGGATATTGGTTTTTGAGAAAGTACGGGGGATAGTACATTCGGTCTTCCGGAGTGACCTTGGCCACGCGGGCTAGTACCCCGATGTGACACAACATCTATAGGTTCATCGATTGATCACGGTTGGACCTAGACAGACCTGCCATGTGGTATCGTATTCTCGGATGCCAGTTTGGCTTACGACCATGGTTAAGGAGGGGACCCCTTGTAGTGTTTGGCTCGCACGTTGGCGGTACATAATACGCGAGTATGAGATGTACCCATTTATTTTTATGTGGTAGACTGCGGGTGCTACCGTTGTGTGATTTTGTGTGGTAGACTTTGGGTGCTAATGATGAGTTTTGGGACGGTGATACGGGTTAGGTTTGGGATATTTGGGACTTTATGTTGTTTTGTGATGTGTTTCCCGTATGACTGCTCCCTTTGAGATTTCATGATGTTTTATGATGTTTCATATCCATCGGCTATATTTTATATATATGCGGCCTATCATTGGATTTCTTAGTAGTTCTGTTGCGTACTTTTGAGACTACTACGGACTTGTGATTTCATGTGACGGAATGTTATTATTCTTTGGAGCTATGTTTTAAAATGCCTCTTTGTGCCGTCATTCCATTTGCGAGTTTCCTTCCATGAGTCGCCTTGTAACCGTGGGATATGGCCCCCTCCAGTTGTTCCCCGATCACCTATATGTTACGGGTTAAGGTGGTCGGGTTTGGTATCTTACGTTTGATTTGGGCCACTACCACGCCCCATGGAAGTCCTGCTTTATATTTTATATATGTTATCATCTGTTTTTTATTCTGACCTTGTGTACACCCCCAATTGAACGATTTTGATGCAGGTTAGGTTTCGCTAGAAGGATGCGGTGGGGAGTCGAGCACATGGCCTCATAGGATTTCATTTCAGTTGATGTTGTTCTTTCATAGTGTCTCTCTTTTGGTTGGTACTTATGGATTTTGTAAATTGATTTCTAGATTCGAGATGCTGATTGGGTTGGCCTTGGTTGGAGATCTTGTTTGATAAGATGATTTGATTTTCCACCCTGTGAGTTTGTTTTCGTTGTGTGACGTTGGGGTTTAGGCTTGTGCGGTTCGTGGATGGATCCACAGGTCGTACGTCGGTCCACTCAGGGTAGAGTGTGACAGAGTGGACCTAGGGAGCTATGACGACCAAAGAGGTCGCCACAAAGCTTACTGATGAGGAACTCAGTCAACACATAACTGCAGCTGTTGTAAAGGTAACCTCCGTGAAACAAACTCAATTGTTAGCACTTTCACTCGTTCTTGTACTGATGTTCGAGTTGTAGGCCAACACCCTTTGGAGTGAGGCTGTGAAGCGGTTGGAGGAGAAGGAGAAAACAATATAGGACTTCATCCAGGAGCATGAAACATGGAAAGAAACTTATCAGAGGAGCGTGAAAGATGCCCTGGAGAAGGCCAAAGCAACCATGGATCAGTTGGAGAAAGCCAAGGCGGAAGCTAAATTAAATGTTGATAAGCTCGCCGCCATGGAATAAAATCATGTCCAAGCCTTCAACGAAGCTGCTGGGTATAAGAAAAAGGTGGAGGCTGCTGCAAATGCATTCAAGGCGAAGGATGCTCAGATCGCCTCTCTCAAAGATGATGTGAAGCAGTTGAGGAAGGATAAAAATATTCTTGAGCAAAAAAAACAAAGAGTCTGAGGAGGCCAAGAAGAAGGCTGAGAGTGATCTCACGGATGTTCGTGGGCAACTCATCCAGGCCCAGACCGAAATCGATAAACATCTGAATGCCTTGAAAGGGCAGAAGCTGGAGGAGATCAGGCTAAAGGCCAAAATCAGACATAACCGTTCCCGACGCCAAGACTTAAAGAAATCTCTGGTGACGTATGTGGCGGATGCAGAGGCTTATTCGGTCGAGAAGTTTGTGAAGACTAAAAGCTACGAAAACGCCATGGGAGACTTATGCTTCAACTGGTACGACATTGGGTTTAACATAGCAAAGAAGCAAGCAGAGGCGACGATAGGAAAAGTTGGGAAGGTAGAAGTGTTTGATGCACTGAATCCTACAGATTCAGTAGGCTACGAATTTTCTGACGAGATGTCATTCCCTGAAAAGTACCTCCCACAAAAATCTTCAACTGAGAAAGCTCCGCTAGACTTGTTATTCAAGTGGGAGGCCATGGCGGATGATGACATGGATGCTCGAAGTACCTTTTCCCCTCAGCAAGAAGAGGCTCATATTGACTGTGTTATTTGCCAGAAGAAGCATGCACCTCCTCCATGCACATCTCCACATCTATGATCTTTTCTGCTTGCACTTCCTCAAAACTTTTGTTCTGTAATTATTGGCAACTTCATTGACTCCTCCTTTTCAACATTTTCAAACATTTGGTCCTGTAATTATTTTGCTCAATTGCTTTAATTTCCTTGCTTGAATTGCTTATATCTGTCTCTATGAATGATGCTTGTGTTATCAATCGTCAGGAGAAATCATGGCGGTAAGGTCTACCGTTGCCATAGCATTTACAGTTGCCATGGTCATTCTAGGCTCTAGCATCATAATTTAAATCTCCTGTATGTTTCTGAAAACAAAATATAAAGATCAAATACAACAACGTAAACCAAAACAAAATCACGAAAAAGCAAAAAATAGGGAAACAAAACAAAATAAGGAAAGGAGTATGGGTTACCCCCCATATAGCGCTTAGTTTAGAGTCTATTAAGCTAGACTTCTTCGGTTCCTTCAATCATATTGCTCGGGAGATGGATCTTGGAGATCCAATTCTATACTTGTCTCTATGGGCTTGCCCGCAATATAAGGTTTAAGGCGATGACCATTGAGAATGTACTTCCCAGTCTTGTTCTCAATCTCGACGGTGCCATAGGAATAAACTTGTACAAGTGTGTACGGTCTAGTCCATTTGCTCTTTAACTTTTCTAGAAACAACTTTAGACGAGAATTGAATAATAAAACAAGTTGCACAGACTCAAATGCCCTTTGAGCAAGAATGAGATCATGCACACGCTTGGTGTGCTCCTTGTAAATCTTAGCATTCTCGTAGGCCAGATGCCTACTTTCTTCTAACTCATGAAGTTGGTTCAACCTATTCTCACTCATCGCCTTGTTGTCAGAATTAAAGAACTTTAGAGCCTAGTATGCCCTTTGTTCAAGCTCAACTGGGAGATGGCAAGCTTTGCCAAACACTAGACAATAAGGAGACATACCAATTGGAGTTTTAAACGCTGTTTTGTATGCCCTAAGTGCATCGTCTAGCTTATTTGCCCAATCTTTTCTACTGGAGTTCACAATTTTCTCCAGGATTTGCTTGATCTCCCTATTAGAGACATTCACCTGCCCACTAGTTTGAGGATGATAAGGTGTCGTCACCTTGTAATGAATATTGTACTTTTTGAGCAGGCTTTCTAATATCTTGTTACGAAAATGGCTCCCTCCATCAGAAAGGAGGGCTCATGGCGTTAGAAATCTAGAGAAAATATTCTTTTGCCAGAATTTCATTATAACCCGGGTGTCATTAGTGGAGGAAGGAATGGCTTCCATCCACTTAGAAACATAGTTCACAACAACTAAACCATATTTGTTAAAGTGGGAGGAGGGGAAGGGACCCATGAAATCTATACCCCACACATCAAATAGTTCACAAACTAAAATATTGGTTAGGGGCTGTTATACACCGAAAAATATCTGTCACGTGGACAACGATTAACATGCCATGTGGGAAAAAGGTGGACCCGACTACGGGCACGTGGACACGCTCGTCCACGTGGGCTTCGCATGGCCATGCATGGGAGCCATCCATAGTCATTAAGAGCTCCTCGTGATTGTTGGCTGCTTCACATGGGGAAGTTGGGCCTGCGGGCCGGCGAGCGGCGACCAGTAGGTCGGCGAGCAACGACTAGTGGGCCGGCGAGCAGCGGCGCGGTGTGATGGTTGAGCGGCTCCGGCTTCCATGGCAATGGCTCCATGTATGAAACCATCATCGTCGTTGACATCATGGCAGCGAGCACCCATCTTGTCGAGCAGCCGAACACCTCCACGGGCGAGCAGTGAGCTTGGGTGGCGAGCAGCCGACTTCCTCCTTGGCAGGCAACGGCTGCTGGATCTATCATTGGTGAGCAGCGGCTGGTCGCTCCTCTTCTACTCCAGCGAGCAGCGGCATGGAGGGCGAGCAGCAGATGCGGCGAGCTGGGCATGGGCGAGAACTGGCTGCAGGGGGTTCTCCTCTAGTGAGCAGTGAAGCTGTGCATAAGTGAGCAATGATCACTTCTGGCAGCCGGCTTGAGCGAGCAGTGGATCGTCTCTCATGGCCGACGAGTCGCTTTCCTCCACATGAGCAGGGAAGCCGGCGAACAGTCCTCCATATGAGCAGGCTTGTGTGTGGCTAGCGGCACCTTCAGTGGCGGACGGTGAAACCTTCAGCGAGTAGTGGAGCACGACGGCGACCAGTGAACGTCGTTGCCGATCTTGTCGGTTGTTCATGGGCTCGGTCCAAGTCGCAAATGGGCCTAAGCCCAAGTGTTATTTCCCGAATCGACCTCGGGTTCTAGAATATTCCTGAGCATGTACGAGGGGCGGGACCGTAATCTCATGTCTACCCCCCTCCATCTCTATAAATAGAGCTCATCACACTCTCATTCAGGAACGCTTGAATATCCTGAAAACTCTCTCTGCTCTAATTCTCAGCTTTCCAACTCGAAGCGAGTCTGACTTGAGCGTCGGAGGGGTTTTCCGTAGGCACAAACCTCGGGGCCCTCTAACGTAGACTTTGTGACGTGTGC
>JAOWBR010085811.1:0-14756 GCA_028571145.1 Dionaea muscipula
GCAAAGGAAGAAGCGAGATGGGGAGTTCAGAGAGAGAGAGAGAGAGAGAGAGAGAGAGAGAGAAATGAAGGGGGGATGGCCTATATATATGTAAGGGATGAGGGCAAATTCATCATTTTGCCCCTAGAACTTCGGACAGCCCGTTTGAACTATTCGGAGCTTCGATCGACGAACGGCCAGGTGTTGTGTGCTCCTGGCGAGGTCGGAAATCATCTAAGACAGGATTGGTCAGATTTGACCGAGGTAAACCGAGTTTGACCCGAGTTTGACCGAGGGTTAACCAGGGCTTGAGGTTGGATGGACGGTCCAATCTCGGATCCTTTGTCCACGTGTCCTCAAATGATATTTCCCCTACATTAGTGTTGATTTGGCGTGATACTGTGGTTGTCTTTTTTTGTCTTTGATTTTGGCTCATTCAGTTGATATCTTGTCATCTTTGAGTGAGCTTGGTGTTGGCATATAATTTTCAGATTGTTGAGATATCTACGTAGTAGGGATGCCTTCAATATTTGGGTTAGGGGTGGGCACGGTTTGGGTCGGTTTCAATTTTAGAGGAACCAGACTCGAACCGTTTAATTATGAAACGTGTCTATTCGGTTCGAGTTCTGAAATTTTAAAACAGGAACCGAACCGAACCGGACCATTTAAAACGATTCGGTTCCATAGGAACTGTGGGTTAGACCCGTGGGTTGGACCCGTTTGATACAACTTCTCAAAAAATAAAATCGAGAGGCAGGTACAACAACTCAGAAATTAAGAGCTACAAAAAATGTGTTTGATTTTTTTCCAAACTCAAAAAAAAATCGAGAGCTACAGAAATGAACAGCTGCAACTCTCACTAGCATCTGTTCATCGATTCAATCGATAATGAACAAAAATTGAAAAAAATGGAGAAAATGGAGAGGATGGAAAAATTGGAGAAACCGAGAAAAGAGAATGATTGATTCTTGAATGAGTGAAGGCTGTCAGGTTGGAGAATGAAAAGAAAAAACTAAAAAAAGGGTACCTGCAAATTTTTAAGGAATCGCGGACTAAAAAAAATTGCATAAGGGAATAGTAAATGGTTCGGTTTAGGGACCCACGGTTCCTGATATCTGAAACTGGACCAAACCGTCCATATTATTCGCGATTTCGGGACCCAGACCGGTTAAAAATTTTACAATCTGGAACCGGACCGAGTCGTCAAAATTATCTGCGGTCCGGGTCGAATCTACGGTTCCTGGACTCGTTTGCCCACCCCTAATTTGGGTGATGCTTTTTGCACCATTTTTTATATTGTAATTATTTTACAATATTGTTATAAACGAAAAAACATGCCTCGTAGGATCCACGTGGATGGCAAATATAAAAAACATGTGGACGAGTGGGCCAAAGGCATATGCGGTTGTGGAGGCATGGTCATACAACCACACAATTACACAGCCCCACCGAGCACACAAGGCCGCGTGCCGTCGTCGGCCATTGACACACTGCCAGTCATAACTCACAAGCCTCACCATGCTCTCAACTGTCGGACACGACGACCACGACCCTGCTGGGATCCCACACGCCGGCCAGCCAAGCACTAGTCGGGCACGAGCTCGCGAATCTTCTTCTCCTTCGCCAGGTCGCCAACTACATCCCCAGCCGAGCACAAGCCCACGTCGGCCACCTCTCCTAGTCAACCTGTTGCCGAACACCAACCCATCGTCGGGCAGCCGTCTTCTAGGCTTGACCACTGTCAGGCTCAGCGATAAGCCGACCTCCTCTACCTTAGCTAGGCACAGGAAGCAGTCGAGCAAGTGGGCTGTTGGGCATCCTGTTATTGTTGTTGGCCACAGACCACTGTCGGGCACACGTGTTGCATGCCTTCCCCCTTCCGCCATGTAGCCGACCTACTCCACCGTCGGCCAGCTCCACCGCCGAGCACCCCTCGGCCAGCACCACCGTCAGTCTGTTCTCCTCCCGCCAGGTAGCAAGTCTCGAGGGCTCACCAAGCAATCGATCTCAAGGTCTCGTAGTCGGATGGTTTCGCCACCTTCTCATTCATCCGTACGAGCACTCGAGATACGTATAGCCTTTGGAGGGCAACGTAGCTAATGGGCACAAAGCCTTCCGACTGGCATGTAGCCGACTGACGGGGGTGTAGCCATCCAGTCGGGCTCCCAACCGCCGAGCACGTAGCCTTCCAACCGACGGGCACGTAGCCGACCAATAGGCTCGTAGCCTTCCAACCGACGTACACGTAACTTTCTAGCTACCGGGCACGGGGTTCGTCAGGCACGAGTTCTCCTGCCGAGCACGTGGATTGTCGGACATACCTCAGGCAAATTTCATCGCAAGGAGAATCCTACCGTATGGGCATAGTTCATAGGTCACTTGGGCCTAAGCCTACAACAATATTTCACGGGTATTTCGGGACATTACAAGGAGTTCTTTTATAAATCAAAGGGGTAAAGCGGTAATCTCATAATTACCTTCATCCTCTTCCAACCACCTCTATAAATAGGATCGATCCTTGGTTCATTCATGTTGCATCTGAAAAATTTTGGGGGCGATCTGTACCCAGAACCTTTCAAAGACAAACACCAAAGTCCAGGTCAAATCGAAATGGAGCTGGCTCCGGCCGACGGAGAGGACCCGGTCGACTCGGAGAAGGAGTGAAAGGTGATCCCGAGGTGATTCTAATCCGCTCCAGAGAGAACCTGAGAGAGAAAGAGTAAACAGGTCAGAGGACACCCCAAAGTATGATCTCGGGGAGACCGCTCCGATACCTAAGTCAGCACACGTATAAAAAATGACCGACAACTCCTGTGTGGAGGAGAATCGGAGAACAGGTAAAAAAAAAGGGAAAGGGAAATTAATTAGGCGGTTTGGTAAGGAGAATTAGAATGGACAAGCGAACGAGTATCGCCGAATGGGGGCCCGACCGAGTGAAGGCAAGGCCAAGCGAAGCGACGCCAGATCTGAGCGACGTCGAGTGAGGAAATTGCTGAACAGAGAGGTGTCTCGGGACATTTTTGGTTGTTAGATCGAAAAAAGGGGAGAAATTCTAATAATCAATAAATTGAAGTTAATTATTTAATCTTTTATACTTCTGCATAACATTAGTTACACAAACATTTTATATGTATATTTATCATGCATATTGTTATTCCTCATGAATTGGTTAGTAATATAGGGGTGGGGTCGGGTGAGGGTAATTTTTTTTTGTAATATTAATATTTGTAATAAATGTTAATTTTTAATAATATATTTAATAGAAATTATATAATATTATAATCAATTTTTTTAATTTATTAAGGTGATTCAAATAAGACCAACATTAATATAATTTTGAATTTTTATTATTGTACGATTCTTTTTTCGTTGATTTTTTTAAAAGAGTTGCTAACATATATTTTTGTAGATTTTTATTTTGAGAGAGTGAAATGCTAATTGTGTCGAAGACACAAATAACTGATAATCTATTATACAAAGCATGACATATTTTGAAATATCTCCCCCAAAATATGTCAAGACATTTTCGGTCGTAGGATGATAAAAAAAGGCTTGAAGAAATGTCAACCGTCGGATTAAAGAGAGGTATAGTGGGTAATAAATAGGGTGTAATAAATTAATGAGGTGAATAATAAAGTGGGGTGGAGTTAATGAAGTGGGGTGAGGTTGGTAATAAAGTGGGGTGGTGTGGGGTGAGAATATTTTTTTTATAATATTAATATTTTTAATAAAAGTGATTTTTTTAATAATTTATTTAATAAAAATTATATAATATTATAGTCAAATTTTTTAAAATGTTGAGGTAATCCAAATAAGACTAATATTAATACAATAATTTCGAATTTTTAATATTATTTTATGATTTATAATTTTACTTTTTCGTTGATTTTTTTGAAAGAGTTACTAACATATATTTTTTCGATGATTTTTATTTTGTGAGAGTGGAGTACTTATCGTGCCGAAGGCACGGGTAACCGCTAGTATATATATAAGAGGTGATGTTTTTAACCACTTTCATTATATGAAACTTTTTTTTAACCACTTTTTTTAAAAAACTCTTTTTTAACCATTTGACCTAATGAAAAGTCATTAATATCTTTTTTGATAAAAAGTGTAGACTGATCGGTTATCGATCTGATTTGTGGGTTTTATTTCCATGGTCGATGAAGAATTTTGTGGGCTTCGACGTCACCGATGATGATGTTGGGTTTTAGATCTGATTTTCAAATTTGATTTCTGGGTTTTGTATTCCATAGTCGAGGATGATGATGATGGATTTTTTTTAGATCCGATTTTTTGTAGATTTCTTAGGTTTGTGATTAATGGTGGAAAAATGGTTTTCCTCCATTTTGCTTTGCTTTCTCCTTGAATGAGATGGAGGGGGAAAAAAAATATGCCAGATGGAACTTACGAATGACCGATTGACAATGATGGATTTTTTCTAGATCTTATTTTTCTAGATTTCTAGGGTTTGTGATTAATGGTGGAAAAATGGTTTTCCTTTCGCCTTGAATAAGATGGAGGAAAAAAAGGAAAAGGAAAACGAAGAAAAATACAAGATGGAACTTATCGATAACCGATCAGTCTTACCGATGACCGATCGGTCTAACCGATAATCGATGACCGATCGGTCTTATCGATTACCGATGACCGATCGGTCTTATCGATTACCGATGACCGATCGGTCATCGATCTTACCGATTAGTCATACCGATTACCGATACTGAGATGAATATGGGAAAGACACAAAATCGTCCAAAAATCGATTTGGAATTTGAATAATACACAAAATCTCACATTCGAATATTGAAACATCGAAAAAAAACAAAACAAGCAGATTAAAAACATAAAGGATTTTCCTAAAATATTCGGATCTGCAACTATTCATTGTCTCCTTCGCCTCTCTCCAGATTCAGAGTTCCTGGCTTGACTTTTCGTTGCTGCCTCCAGCGCAAGCACCTCCATCCCGGTGAACCTCCGTCCTTGGCACCTTGACTCCGTTTGCTCGCCGCCATCACCAATATCGCCGCTCACCATTATAACCAAATAACTGTGATCCAAATAAAATTTTTTTACAAAGAGTGGCTAAAAAAGAAAAGTAAGATACCAAAGTGGCTATTTTTGCTAATTTCCATTATATATAATGAACTAGGGGATGCCCGTGCCTTCGACACGATCGACACTCAACTTTCTTAAATTAGTTAAAAATATATTTTATCAACTCTTTGAAAATAAAAATAAAAAATCTTAAAATAATTATAACTCAAAATCATATTAATATTTCTTAATAAATTAAAAAATTTGACTATAATATTCATTAAAATATTTATAATAAAAAAAAAAACCCAACCCCCACCCGATCACACCCTATCCTTTACCCTTCTTGATGTGATATCTATCCTCACATATTTTCAAACATCATCCTTGTTTATAATATAGATATAATAAGAATTATGAAATTGATAACCGGTATTCAAAATAAAATCCCTAATGATGTAGAGGTTGCTAAGATTTCATAATGGATGGAAAGTTATCTAAGCACACTATGCCAATATTTGAAAGTCAATCATTGAAAGTATTCTCCTAATATTTCGAAGCTTTATTTGTGGATAATACCACAACAAAGGACAGTAATCCGATCACAATTGTTGGTTTTATATTGCATCATTGCCTTTGTGAAATCCGCACAATTATTATACAAATATAAAGCATGACGTTTTAACCATCATTGGCTAGTCCAAGTGGTTGGTCACCATCCTCGAATACGACGAGATCTTGAGTTCGAGTAGAACTCCTTGATAAAATATTAAAAAAAAAAAAAACATGACATTTATATCGCGCTAAAAAATTACACAGCCAAACAAAATAATGGAGATTAGGCTTATCTAATAATTCGCTGGGCGGGTGGCTTACATGTATATGGGTCAGTTGTCATTCCTTCTCATTAAAAGTCTAAATAATCCACAAAGCGCACGGGACCAAGTTCATCAATAAATTCTAATTCACATGGAATTGATTTTGACGTTCCGTTATGACGATGTGGAAAACAACGATATTGTTTTCCACACTGTAAAGTACGCGTCACATCTCGGAGACTCTAAAAAATTTATTCAAATCTCACTTATTCTAAGTGGGAATAAACGAATGTGCGAACGGGTATATGAAGAAGGAAACACCCTAAAATGAAGAGTCGAAGACCTATAAAAAAAATATGGAAAATGAATGAAATAGACCAATTAGATTGCCGAAACAGTGAGGGGTTGATAGATTGTGGGCTTTAGAATTAAGCTGAAGGGTTGTACTGGTGTGATGGAGCAAATGGCTAGAGAATGGTCGTGATGGGTGCGTCCTAGTTGTTTTTGGTGCGGTGAAACTCGGGTTCTAAGTGATTGACGCTTGAAAAACAGTTAGCAAAACACAATCAGTATAGACGTGACAATTAAACAAACCGACACGACAGTTAAGAAAATCGAGTGGAACAGTTAAACAGATGATCAGCAACACGTTAACCTAGGCAGTCGATACGTTCTGGTCATGAGATGGTAAAGAGCACACATCCAGAAAGGCCATTACCTAAAAATCGAATCAGGAGGCGGTATGAATAGCTGAAAAACAACAAAGACAAAAAAAAAAAAACAAAAAAACAAAAAAACAAAAAAACAAAAAAACAAAAAACTCTACACACACCATATAAGAATCTTTTATCAACAATTTATCTAATAGATCTCATCGTAAAACGTCATACTGCTTTATAATCTTCGTTGAGACTTTATTTTAAGAGATTCATGTGATCTTACACAATTTTCTGATTTGTAAATTGTCGCCTTTTTTTATCAATAAAAAGAACTTTATTAATGCAAACACGTAAAGAACAAAGCAGTTGTTTACATCAAATCTAATCGAGTACATAGTGCATCATAACTAGAAGGAGACAATCTAACTAAATTGCCCTTCTTCCTACTTGTAAAATCATTTGCAAGCACTCGAAAGTTGATTACGGTAAAAGATCAAAGAATCAGCAAGTAAAGAAAATCCTGAAAACTGCTCCATCCTGCAATCACTGCCACCAGAAATAGAGGAAATTTGACAGGAACTAAAAACTCAAAAACATGAGAGCCCCAACTACTGAAATGCTTTTGTGGTTCTTGCTTGCCCAACTCACTACAAGAAACGGGCCTATTTTGTCGATAATTTGTCGGTAAATATGTATTTCGTCGGTAATTTATCGGTAAATTTCGTCGGTATATTTTAGTCGGTAATTAGCGAGGGAATGCAATTTTTGTCGGTAATTACCAACGAAATACAATATCATCGGTAATCTGTCGGTATTTAGCGACAAAAGAGCAACATCATCGATAATTCGTTGGTATTTAGTGACAAATAATTTCGTCGATAAAATTTCTTAGGTAAATGATATTTTTCTTGTAGTGACTCCACAAGAGGAATGCTTCAACAGAAAAGAGTGGCTGCAATTCCACCTGAAGAGGCTTGAACCTGGTGAAACCCAGGGAGCCTAAACATCCACACAACCAAGACCAGCACCAAGTTGCCAAAGGGAAAACCAAACTCATGCTACAAAGGAAAGCCCTACGGATCAAACTATCACATAAAAACTTCATTAAGATAAACACATTGAAACAGAACATCCTCTATAGAAAGAAAAGTCTCTGCCTTCCCTATTATATATTATGCCACCAGAATGTCACCAAATTGTCTTTTAGGTGCATAGCGTGAGATTCTCCTAAGACAAATGCGTGAACACAAACAAAGTCCGATGCCACCATCATTGGTGTTTACAATGCCAAGACCCTCGATCAAGCCTAAAATAATCGGTCATTAACTCGTTTGGAGGCCAACTTAGTTGGGGTGCTTCGAGTTAATTTGATACGTTTTGTGCTGACCTGTCTTTATTGATGTAATATCCTCATTTATATCAATAAAGTTTTTTTACTGATCAAAAAAAAAAAACGGTCATTATCTGACTGAGTTTTCAATCACATACAAAGCCTGCGAAGCACGGCAGATCTGGTAAGGCGTCACCCACTCTTCCAGTGTTTGGTTTCACCTGTTTTCTGTGTTTTTAGAAAACGCGTCTGGTTTCTGCTTTCCAATTTTTCAAAACAGAAAACTTTAAAATCATCAAAATGTAGAAAACGAAAAAAAAAATGTTTTCGTTAGAAATTTTAAAAATATCTAAAACAAGCAAAACGCTAATCAAACGCGTTTTCTGTTTTTACTGAAAACTGAAAACTAAAAAATCAAAACTCAAAATTGAAAATAAAAAATAGCCAAACAAAACATTATATTCTTCTTTTATCAGTTAGAGAAGCGATCTCAGTTATCAAACCTAAAGCAGGAGACATTTTCCATTTTTAAATAGAGCTTCTATTAGTCTGCGGAAATTGCCAAGACTACCTGTTGGTTTTTTTCTGCTTCTGCTTGCCCTTTTTGCACATTTGATGTATTATATATTCCATTTTTTTCAGTAACGGAAGTGAGAAAGCCAGCGAGAGACTGTCAGTGTTTTCGTTTCATTATGTTAGAGCCCACGAGTATAACTTCCTCGAAAAATCGACTCATGTGCATACATATTATCTAAAGTGCTCACACTTTCGATGTGGAAAATATACACGTAATATTCCACTATACTTCCACACCGACGTACTTCAAGGGGGCATTTTTTCTCCTCTAATCAGGTTGCTCTTTTCTGGACGCAAATATATATTGTCTCTGATATTACTGTTATGTGCTCACGAATAAAACTCCTCTGAAAAACCGATTTGCCATAAAGAATGCTCATATACATATAAATTATGTGAAGGGTCCATACATTTTCGATGTGAAAAACAGGCACGCAACACATTACGGGGTGATGAATATTTCTAGTCAGTGTGCGTTTGTGTTGGAATTGGAGAAGTAGAGAGTTTCGCTTGCTCCTCTTTGCTTCTGTTTGAAGTTTGACTTGTTAGAATGGGGTGTGATTCAAAGTCTAGTTTGAGCACAGGTGATGAATATCTAAAAATACAATTTTACGAAATACCCCCACTGAAATCACGACTATTACCTATAATAATATCAGACCCTTCATACTATTACCGATAATAATTTACTTTTTAGAAAAGTTCGTGTGCACAATCGAGGTATATAATCGAGTTGAAATGTAGTTTTGCGAAATACCCTGTTCTTGCTTATGTTGATCCCTTGCATCCTTTACTGTAATGATGGTATATTACTATATTTCAGCTTGCAGGTCCCTGTACTTGCTGTGTATATTTCGGATGCGTTTGATTACAAGATTAAAAAATAAGAGATAATTAATAATAAAAAAATAAAAAGAAAATTGTAATAATGAGGGATTAGTTACGTTAATATGCAGATAAAATCATCGAATAATTTTATTCCACCAGCCAAAACACCACCACCGCCACCAGCCCACCACCAGCTAGCACCGCCACCAGCCCACTACCACTGCCACCAGCCCAGACACCACCACTAGCCCGCCACCATCGCCACCAGCCCACCACCAGCCCATCCCACCAGCAGCGGCAAGAGGATTTAAATCTCATGTTTTGCAGGATATGGAGTAAGAGGGAGGGAACATTACTATTTTATCCTATATTTTACCGGATATAAATCCGTTCCGAATATATATCCGACACTTTTTTTGTTACCAAACGCCGGATATATATCCGGGACGGATATATAGTACTATCCTGCAGGATACTACCCGAATCAAACACACCCTTCAAGTATTGTGTTGAGCATAAGGATGCAAAATTAGGCACAAAGTGAAAGTGCTGGGAAACCATAGCTTTTGCAAGTAGGTTCATGTGGAAACTAATTGGTGGAAAATTGAGAGGTGGAATCTCCAACACAATGGATATTAATGTCAATGAGAAAAAAGGAACTGAAACTAGTAGCTAAAAGCCCTTGATACATGCAAAGTACTCCAAACATCAACATTGCCAAGATATTACGGAGAAAGTTGTACAAACGAAAGCTCAATTTCAACAAGTGCTCGTATACCAATTTCAATAAATCCAAAATTACTCGCTGTGAAGGTGGGATCAATCAGCTTAGGTTTCTCCATGTGAATTGGGTAGATGAGAATAAAAGTGGATCATGGATAGAACAGTAATAATAGCCCAGAATTGTGACTGATGTTCAGGTTAAATTGGTCTGACAACAAACTCACATTGATAGAGTATCCAGTGCCAAGCACGAAGCTAATGAACAGCGCCCAGAATAAAGGCCACGAACCAACAACATACCCCAGTGAAAAACTCTGCAGCAAGATAAAAGAAAAATAAGTTGGTTATTCTGCAATAAGAGCACAACAAAGATGAATTTAGAAATTTGATAGGAGGCATCACTATTATGAAAACAAAAAAAAAGCAACTAAATAACATTCTTCCTCAAGATTACCCCTGGAATATAGAACCCAAGACTGATCTCAAAATAACAAAGCAAAGAAAAGAAAAAAAACAAGCTCAAAGTTACAGCAAGAAAGTAGCAAAAGCTATAATCAGCAGGAAGATGACCGAATGATTAAAGGAAGAAAGATTCCTTCCCTCCCTCCTTTCGGATATATATATATATATAAAAAAAGATTCCTTCAGCTTTTCTTGAGTTAACAATCTAGTAGATGTTACAGCCATGACTTCAGCAGAGCTCGCAACAAAGAAATTTGGATAGAAGCACTAGAAAAATAGGTGGCAGGCTTTCTTCAACAAGATAAGACAGCAGTAGTTATCATCATCATCATCATTTCCACGACCACTTCTCACTAAGTGGGGTCGGTCACACGTATCCAAAGGGACACATGCATAAAAAATTCAACAAATATAATGCGGTATTTGTCGGTTACCTAACACGCAAGATAAGACAGCAGTGTAGGATGCAAAATCTAAGCGTTAGGTAATTGTTGAATTTATTCACTTTGATGATGCTCTTAATCAAGTGTACAGGTTAAGAGAGTTTGATTATCCCAAAGATCAAACTAGGACAATATATGTTATGTGTCTGAAATCTTTGTTTTAAAACACTTGACCAAAGATAGCTTTCATGAGCCTCTCAGGGCCTTGTTGCGTTTAATTTATTAAACTGACCAGTAAATTTTGTTGGGCCAAAGCCCATGTCTTCTTGTCCAACTAGGATCAGTCATGCCTTGTAAGTTTGTAATTTAGGGAGATTATAAATAGTGATGGAAATACTAAAAAGCTGAAACAAGAGGCTGATATGACACACTGATCCGTTCCACATATCCAAGTGGCTGATGTTGACTGACTTGTTGACAGACCAAAGGGAGCCAGTTGATTTTAAAACTTAGCTTTAGAGAAAGGGAGTTGTTGCCTCCAAAAGACATAAATACTGAAGAAAGGCTAAAGGAACAAGCACACATGAACTGAGCAAAGCCAAAAGCACATTGAGCATCACTCCATTGTCGAGGAAAGATTTCTTGAGTTCCTAAAGTCTGAAATTGTTGTGAGCAAGTGAGTTGTGTTGTGTTATGAGAATCTTTTTATTACCCAAAACAAGCTGTAAAGAGTGCAAGTATTGGGTTGGAAAATCTATCAAGATTCAAGGGTAAACAGTGCTGTATTCCACAACCGGTCTAAGAGGTTGTAAAACAAAGAGTGTGGGCGGCTACTTGTAAGATTTGTTTATCACAGTTAAAACAAGCGATTTTCCTGACTAGAGAACCAAAGATCAAAGCTCAAAGATTGGATGTACGCTTCGGCCAAACCAATATAAATCACGAAATTACACTTTCTACCCTTTACTTTTAATTACTATTATACTTTATTTTAGAACATTATTAACTATTGTGCATTCTAATTCAACAAAAAGTATTAAAGCATTCTGGTTAAACGGATTGAAAGAAAGTCTTTAAAAAAAGTTGTAAAAACTTAAATATCACAATTCACTCATCCCCTCTTCGTCTATTATGGGCCAACACTAAGCAACAAGAATGTTTGGGTTGCAGACCCGTCAACCATTTTGTAGCCAAGCAACCATAATGACTAAGATGACAAACCTGCAAATTGTTTTATCCTACCACGAGTAACTCAATCAAGAATCATCTTAAACTGCATACCACTATGGCAAAAGATGCAACAATGAAGACACCGGTTCCAACAGTGTACTCCCCAGATGCCAATGGAAGATAAGGTTTGTTAACCTGAGAGAAAACAACCATTAGAAAGAGAATTTTGAGTTCTTGTATTCCACAAACTAGTAAGTTGCAACCACAAAAAAAAATGCAGTAAACATTGGGTTGAAAAAAGAGCTCACTAGCCAGAACTATTGTCTGATCTAGTCAATAAACCTTCTGATGCAAATTGTGAGACACCTAAACATGTTGAATATTAAAGGGTATTACCTAGTACCAACGAAAAAATTTCAGGATAGCAGACATTCTCGAGACTTTTCTCTTAGATCTGAACCCAAGGCTGATAATATAACTACGATAGATTTTCTGTTTCCTACTCGCACGAGTCCATATACAATGATGGGTGGTTCGTCAACATAGTACTAAGAGGCACCTCCTGTTACTTGCTGCTCTTCTGAATCCATCTTGATCATTCACAAAACAAGATCATGAACCTAGTGGAGTTTCTTAAACTACACATTCTGAAATCTTTCTAGTTAATTCGTGATGCTTTAGAGCAGTAGAGTGACGCTATCAAAAAAATATTTTCCAGATGATGAGTGGGCAAACAAGAGTCAGCTGGATATCCTAAAATGTTGGAGAAGACTAGCAAAATTCATTAAGCTGAATATAATCACCGTATAGCGAGAAGCAAATAAACATTACAAAGAAGGGGGGGGGGAGAGAGATTTGTTCATCCTAGTACCTTGTCTATCTCGATGTCGTACAACTGATTTAGACCAACAATGTAAATATTCATACAAAGAGCAGCAATGACGGCCTGAAAAAAGGAGGAATAAACTGTTAATTCCTGAGGAAATGCACTTATCAACCTCAACAAAGCTGAGGCCAAGGATGAACAATATTTCATTGTCTTACCTCCAGTACTCCGGTAAAAAATGCAGGCGAAAAATCGGAAAGCTTCGTCACCGCAAGCAGTGAAACTGATACTATGCTAAGTGCCTGTCATCAAAGAATTACTAGACACTTATCAACAAACAGAATGAATATAAAAGTTCATGCTCCAAAAAAAAACCTGCAAGAGTATGAAATTGAATTGAACAAATATGAACTTAACTGTGCCTACAACAGTATGAGGTCGCGAAAATCTATAGAAGGCATCTGCAACGTTTTTCGATGAATTTGAAGAACCCTTAGGCCTGAAATCATCAGAGCCAGACTCCAGAGACCATCCAGAGTGTGCAACCACAAGCTGTGATCTACTGCATCTAAGAGAAGGTGGAGATCCTCCGAAACTAGTTATGTGGTCGTATATTGGATACTCCTTGAAGCTCACACTAGAACCTCTTCCCAACGAACTCTGCACCCGATTACCTGAGCATTTGACTGCTCATACAAACCCAAATAATCATAGATTAGAACAGTGGCTCAATGGCTGCATGTCTAAGCCACGCATGAAAACTATGTGCAACGAAACTAGCAGATAGCTAGTTTACCAAAAAGCAATCAGCAGCTGTTCTTCCAGATTTCCATGAAAAAACTTCTTCAAGGGGGAGGAAAATCAGATCCACAATTGAGAGAGAAAAAAAAAACACAAAAGTACTTATAAATGAGCAATAGGAACACAAGCTCTACTCAGATATTAGCCGGCTGGGTCACAAACAGGTCGAGGACAAGAATCGTTAGCACACATAACACAAATGACTGGAAGCTTTTCCTTGTCCTCCTACTATATCTAAGAAGACGAAACTGCAATGAAAGATATGATTGAAACTCCGAATTCCAACAGAAAATCGAAACACGAGAGCAAATGTTAACTCAGTGGTACGCAATCCTTTCCCTCGACCATATCACGGTAGCGTGAATTAGCTCTTGTTTTGAGATCATTACTTCAATTTTGCCATCGCTGCAAATTACATGCACTAAATTCCTCGAACTTGTTCGAGGAATCGAAATGTAGAAGCGAATCCCAAACCCGTTTCGCAAAGCAAATCGGTACCAACAAAACAAAGAGAGCATTCAAAGTCAAAAGAAACATGCAAATTTGAGACACAAGAAAACTCAGCACCGGTGGCCGAGACGGCGGAGGCGGCCGGCAACGAGGGTTTAGAGAAGGACGAAATTAACCAAGAATCCATCGTCACCTCTCCTTCTTCCACCAACTTCTCAGCTCGGAGAGAAAATACAGTGCAGAGGAGGATTCCCTGTAACTCACTGTGTGACAGTAAGCATAAGGGGGCCAAGCGGCGTCCGCCCACGTTGTTTGAATGGTGTGACTGCTGACTCCAGTCTTTTACTGAAAGAGACGTGTTTAATACCCCGACACACGCAATCTCCGTCCCCGTCCCTAAAACTAGTCTTTTATAACTGATTTTTACTACGTATTCTTATTAAAAATTAAATTGATTACAATAAAATTCTTATACGTGGTCACGAAGTTTGTGGCATACGGAAAAAAACTTGTAGAAAATTTTATTCAATACTAATTCAAGTACGTAGTAGACATCGTAATATAAAATTAACTAATTTGATTTAAATGGTATCAAAATTCACTCTATAATTTAACTTGGATAACATTAGGAATGACAATTGTTATCGCTCCTGAACGGCTGCGATGACGTGGAAGGGAGATGTCTGTCACGTGCCTGCCACCTGTCCACCAGCT
>JAOWBR010085922.1:0-14752 GCA_028571145.1 Dionaea muscipula
GGTTGTCACGCTCGGTATGCGCGCCCGGCAGTGCACGTTCGGTAGTGCACGCTCGGTATGCTGCGCCCGGTAACTTCCTTGGACCAGATCCTGTGTACGCCCGGTAGACTACGCTCGATAGGCTACGCTCGGTAGCCTACGCTCGGTAAACTCACCAACTTGCCCATTTTGACTAGCTCTGCTCGGGTGCACGCTCAGTAGTGCACCCTCGATATACCCGGCTCGGTTTTAACCATTTTTCACCCGCTCCGTTTCCCTTTGTCAGCCTAAGGGGCATCGTTTTGACCGTCGATCTTCCCGCTTCACTTCGGATTTGATTTTGAACTTCACAGTCCGAACGGTGTTTGCACTCCGAAGTTGGGGGACTGATGATATACGGGGATTCTCCCCTTGCATAAGTGAACCGTAAGACCGACCGGATCGGCCGGGTTTTTTCTGGAATTTTGGTGCACGCTCGGTAGGCTACGCTCGGTATACCACGCTTGGTATACTACGCTCGGTAGCCTACGCTCGGCACGCTCGGTAAAGGGCTCTTTTAGTAATCTCACCACCTTCCCAACCCCTATAAATAGGGGTCTCCTTCCCACCTCTTAGGTACGCGCTCATTTACCTTTGCATCGGACTCTGGACCTTTGGACTCTTTCTTGCATGCTCGGAGCTACCCTCGGTGTACTAGGCTCGGTAGTGCACGCTCGGCTATACGCTCGGTCTATTGCCCTCGGTACCCTCCTCTTTGCCAACAGCCTCTGCACGCTCGGTCGTGCACGCCCGACATCACGCTCGGTAGTGCACACTCGGTAGCCTCCTACAAGGGGTCCATTTCCTTCTTCTTCACCTGCTGACTTAAGAATCAGAGCGGTTTCCCCGATCTAACACCTCGGGGTACCCTCTGACGAGTTTGTTCGTCCGTTTCAGGCCATCCAAGTCATCAAGAACACTTCTCCCCTGAGCCAGTCGGATCCTCTTCCATTTTCAGCCGGACTTCTTGGACCCGATTCTCTTCGGGACTTTGGTGATTACTCTTGGGAGATTTTCCCTGGAGTATCATTTGGCACCGTCCGTGGGAAAAGACTGAAAGTCACGACCTTCCTTTCTTTTCCGGTGACCGCGATGGCACGAACCAAGAACATTCCTCCCACCAATCTCACCTCCACAAACAACCCTCCTTCCGCTGATCATGATCCCGAGGACCTCAACCCCGAGGGCCTCAATACCGAGGACACTCTGGTTCCTCCTCCTGCTGCTCAACTGCCTCAGACCAGTCTGCCTACTATTGCGAACTCGGTGACCACTGCCATCCCTGGCGACATTGAGGAATCCTCCCGCCATCCTGTCCAGACCGTGACTGCTCCCGTCACTTGGGAGGGGGTGTCTCAGATGATGAGCACCATAATGGACCGTTTCTGGCAGGATATCCAGACTCGCCTGTCTCAGCAGACTCCTCCATTGGCCACCATCGAGGAGCAGGCTCCAGTTGCTCCGGAACGCCGAATCCCGACTAGGGAGGAGAGAGACAAGTTTGTGCCGAATGGCTCCGCTCCTCAGCCATCTTCGACGGAGGTGCAGCACATCCCTCACCAACCGCGGCAGACCAGCTCCCAGCGCCGCCAGCCCGAGCACCACTCCGTCCTGCTGGAGGACGATGATGATGAAGTTGACGAGCCCTCCTACACTGCCATGAAGAACCAGGCTCTGCAGCAAGTCGCTCTCGCCGCACCAAGCCCTGCGGCGGGACCCTTCACCCGGGACGTATTCTACGTTCCTTTTCCCCCGGGCCTTAGACTGCTTCACTTCAGGCAGTATGACGGTTCGACCGACCCAGAGGACTACGTGAATAGCTTTGAGATTAAGATGCAACTGTTCAACGTGGATGACGCTATTATGTGCAGGGCGTTCCCCTCCACCTTCGAGGGCGCTGCCAGGCAATGGTACGACAATGCGTGTTAGGTAGTCGACAGTCAACGTACTATACTTGTCAGATATTTGTGCATGTATCCGTTAGGATACATATGGCCGACTCCACCTAGTGGGATTTGGTCATGAAAATGATGATGAGGAATAAAAAAAATCCAAGTGTTGAACTATTTATGATGAGTCGTTCACTTGTTTCGATTCCCTCACTCCCCCTCCCCACCTCTTTTACCCTTTTTATGCTCTCCCAATGAGCTAGTTGATCAGAATTTGGTCTATCTATAGTCCCTGACCATTGTACTAAAAAACATTCCTAGCAAATGTAGCCCTCACTTTTGAACTCTTTGCCAAATGTAGTACCTACTAATTCTACTCTCTCTCTCTCTCTTGCAGCTCCAACTGTACAGCTGATTTTCAGCTCATCTCAGGCCAAATCCAAGGCAGAGAAATTTAAGGCCTCTCTTCTGCAAGCTTTTGAGTCTGTTCTTGGTTCTCCAGTGATTATTGAACTCAGATTTGAACCTAATAATACTGCCGGAACAATTGATGTCGAAAATACTGCACCCCTTAGCTTATCCAACTTCAAGGCTGGGCAATCACAATTGATGTCGGACTCGGATTGTATCAACAAGATGGGCATCCCTAGCTCAGGATATGATGGGATTAGTAGAATGGTTCCCCATCCTGGTGTTAATGCCGGAACATGTGAAATTGAGGAAGTAGCAGCTACACCAAGAGATTTCAAGTCTAATTGTCATGCCAAGTTCAGTGAACCATCGGATAGGAGAGCTTTGGAAGGTGCTTGGACTGGTGAGGGAGTACCTTCAAGTAAAAAATATGAAACCGCTTCTGTATCTGATTTGGGAAGACCTCAAGGGCAAAACCACTGTCAAACTTTAGTAAGAAGTAAGGTCTCACTTGCACATGTTGTTCAGCAGGCAGAAGGATCTACCCAACACACTGCATGGACAAAACGCAAGGCAGTTTCTATTGCTGAAAAGCTTGAGCAAGAAAACATGTAAGTTTGAAACATTTGCTGATACTTTCTTTGGTATTTCTTCTTTTATATGATGTTGCCATTGTCATTGTTGAGGGTTCATTGTATAATCAATACGATTTCTGAGCATCAAAGAATGGAGTCAGTGAAAGGATGTTTTCTTTTACCAGATGCAAATTTAATAATATTAACTTAGGAAAGTCAATGGAACTATGTGATAACAGATGATTGCAGGATTAATTCGGTAAATGGTTTGGTTTATTTTGGTAAATGGTTTGGTGAATGGTTAGTTGAGAAAGGACGCGTGTATGATGTACAATAAATTGAGAATTCTGTTGCAATCATGAAAGAATATAAATACAGCTGGCAAATGGAATGTGGGGTAGTTGAGAGAGAAAAAGAACAGAAGAAACAGAAGGTGAAGGTGAGAAGCGTAGAGAAGAAGATGAAGCTCTGCAACTGAAAAGAATGGTGAAAGAGGAAGCAAGAAAACAGAGCAAAATCTGCAACTAAAGGTAGCAGAAGAAACGTAAGTGGAGGAAGAAATAATCTGCTAGTGATTTGTTGTAGTCATTGTTAAGCAGATTGATGATTGTACTCTTGAGTATTTTGTGCTAGAGATGATGGCAGTACTTTTGTTTCCTTCATTGTGTGTTAGAATTCAGTTTTTCAGTTTCTGGTTTTGTCATCTTCATTGATTGTTAACACTATGGAGTTTAATCGCTTGGTTGTACTTTTGACAGGTGATAGAATTAGATCTTGAAAGGTGTGATTTTTGTGGTAGAAATAAAGGTGTGATAGAAGTACTGCCCCTTTATTTCTCTAGTCATTTTTTTTAGTCTTTGGTGGCCTTGTGTCTTGATGGAATTCTTACCAACCTGTGCCTACTAATGAACTGATCGTAGAAATTGTTTGATAACATGACCCTTAAAACTTCCCTATAATAGGTATGACATGGTTGAAGCTGTTTTGCACATGTCTTTGAGCTCATAACCTTTTGTTCTTTTTGAGTAATCGTAATCCTTTTACGAGTTGCTTTGCTTCTCTTAATTTGCAGGAGACTAGAGCCTAGGTTTAGAAGCTTGCTTTGTTGGAGAGAATCTAAAGAAACTCGACGGAAGGTAATGCATTGCAGATGCTCTTTTATATTTTCTCCTTTTCTTGGGTGGGGAGGGGTTAGGGAGGGCAAAGTTAAATGAGATTAGGATTTATTGAAGTGCTCAAAGACCTTTCATTGCAAATCCACTTGACATTAATAAACAAAATGATACGTGCTTGGGATTGGGAGCGGGTGACAAGAGGAGCTGTGGTGTTGGGGAGATTTTAGACGAAGGGAGATGAGAATTAGAGGAAGGGGGTGAGGACTCGAAGAAGATAGTAGGGAAGCAGAAAATTGGAAGGAGATTTCTTTATTCATAAGCTTGCTAGAATAATGACTAATACATGCCTTTTATTAAGCTACTGAATAATAATTAAGGAAAGCTAATAAAATATTTTTAGGAAATATTATATGCTGATCAGATCTTCTTGTTGCACGATTTAGCCACTTTTGAAAGTTTTGTTGCCATGTCTTCTTTGGTAAGTGAATCTGAATCGGTCCAAAGATTATCTTTCCTTCTCAATGGAATTGGTTTCTTCTTCAGTTCCTCGTCCAAGCCTTCAATGGTTGAGCTATGATTAGCAGATCGTGCCACAAAATAGAGAATATTGAAGTAGCTTGAAGAGTCCTTGAGATTTGTTCATAGTGAGTTATCGCAGTTGAAGATAGTTTGGTTAGACATTTCTGTATGTGGCTTATTTTGTTTCATCTGCAAAGGAGGTTCTAAACCAAAGATGAGGGAAACAGGAAATGACAAGGAAAGTGAAATAGAATAGACATTTTCCTTGAAAATTAAGAAATGAAATTGAATGTTTGGGGAACATGAAGGCACCGGTGAATAAAAATGGAAGGAACACTTCTCTTGGAGAGACAATGTTCACATGTACGATGCACGATGTGGTAGATACTTCAGGTGCTGAGAAAAAGATCTTCAGAGGGTCTGATTTAATATCTTCAACCACTTCCATCATTTTGGAATCTTGACAAGAGCATTTCTCATGCTATTAAGCAGATATAGTGCGGGTAGAATTCCATACAAATCCACCTCTATCAATAGGAAAAGCAACCGTGGATTTATGGTCATTTTCTTGTTTGATTCCCTTTCTTCACTTCACTTCACTTCACCTCAGCCATCAAAAGAATCATATTTTATTCAAAGATATCATTCAACACATCCTTTTCATCAGTTTCTACGTGACCTTTGGAGGAGTTTCCACATCTTTCATCCTTGACACCAAACTAAAATCACCATCTCATTAGAAATGGAGCAACTATAGTAGTAACTTATGCTTTACTGATCAAATAACATTGTGTTCATGTGTGGGATGAAGTAATGTAGAGCTTCCTCCAATATTTTGTCTTCCTGTTACAACTTACAACCACATTGTAAAAGATTCAACTACAAATTAATTATATTTTCTACTAGAGATTACCCGTGCCTTCGGTACGATCAGCACTACACCCTTTTAAATTAGTTAAAATTAATCAAAAAAATATTTTAAACTGATTGAAGAGGGTGAAGTGTTACTTGTGCCACATAGGACCGACATTGTTTTAAAAATTCAAAAAACCGAACTTAATTATATTATAGATATGTTAGGGACCGGGGAGACCGTCAGAGGGGGGAGCCCAACTTGAAATGATGATTGATTACTCACACCCGTACTTGAATAGCACTTCCCAGGAGATCACCCATCCTCAAATCCAAGCACGCTTAATTGCGGAGTTCTGATGAACTCTGCTCCACGAAAAGTGGTTAACCAGGTGATGATATAATCATCATATCTTTTTCATATAAATATTTCTTTTTCCTCCTCGATGTGGGTTTTTCCTTAATTCACCACATGTATAACAATCTTTTCCTCATGTGTGAATCCATCTACATCGGTGCGCTCTTTCATGAACCACAGTTGCATAATCACTCCACATTCCTAACTCAACAAGCGTTTGTGTCACTTTTCAAGAGTGTATCCTTATTTGTTGCAACCAGTGATGTGGAGCCTCCCACTTACTACGAGCCATCGGTGGAGGCACAACACCGGAACCATTATGCGGGTTCCAACCGAACTATTGGCTCCGATATCACTTGTTGGAGATCGGAGAGACCGTTAGAGGGAGAGCCCAACTTGAACTAACGACTGATTACTCACATCCATACTTGGATAGCACTTCCCAGGAGGTCACCCATCCTCCAATCCAAGTACGTTTAACCGTGGAGTTCTGATGAACTCTGCTCCAAGAAAAGTGATTAACCAGGTGGTGATGTAGTCATCATATCTTTTTCATATAAATATTTCTTTTTTCTCCCCGATGTGGGTTTTCTCTTCAACTTAAAATAAAATTCCATAATTGAAGTTGCTTTTTAATGTAGAAAAACATAGGATGTTTTAGCCTTTTTAATTAAGCATATAATTATAAGCACGGGAAGAAACTAGAATCTTATAATATCGATTCATACAAAATAAAATGTTTTTTTTTGTTAATTTTCGAATGTTGTACATGTGGGATACGGGTGGAGGTGGAAAAACTGAAATAGAAAGAGTCCGTGTAGAGTGCTTTGCTTATGCCCACTCAATAACTATAAATTGAATTAAGAGAAATAAATCATTTTTCTTTTCGGTTAGTCATTGAATGACTAATTGAAAAATCACTAAAGCAATAAGGACGAACATAATGGATGACCCAATATTTCACAATTGTATCTATTGTATCTGTACCAATTACCTAATTCATTTTGTATTATGATTGTTTATGTTTTTTTTTTAATTATTTTATGGAAGTGACGAAAAAGTGAATGGTTATCAAACATGTGTTTTTCTTTTTTAATTCGTAAACAACAAAAAATGAAACAGTTAGGAAAACATAAGAAACAATGCCAAATATTGACAAATTTAAAGAGTAAAGTAGTGGTAAAAGACCTTGGATTATATTTGTATCTTAATATGCTTCGAGTCCTTTAGATTTGAAGTATGAACTTTACATTAACCCTCCTCTTGTCATATACCGAGTAAATGGGGTATTGGGGTTAGAAGGATTCAAACTAGTTCTCTACCTGGTCACACATGCTTTAATATCATATCGATAAACTCATTCTACAAAAAACTCAAACTTATAGTATAAGACTTAGAAATTAGCTTTATTTTATTCTTACTTTTCCATAGATAAATGGTTATCAGTATGGCATGGTGGGCTATTTTTTGTATTACCAAAGTTTTGTTATTGCAGCTTTCACGTTTGAAATTTCGTACAAGGAAACCTCGCTCATTGCTGAAGCTGGTCTCCTGCGGAATCTGTCAGTCCGCAATGTCTCCAAGGTAGCTGTGAGGCTTTCAAAGATGTTCATGCTAATGGAACATCGTTTGTAACGCATATATCAATCCATCTTTGTAGTGCATAGCATAGTGCCAACTGCCAAACCAGATTAATTTTATATAGTTTATTAACAGTAGAGACCATCAGGGGTCGTCTAAAATAACTTTTATGGTATTGATTGGACTCTTCTTATGTGGTTGTTTTTGTTTCTAGTTCAACTTCATTTTCTGGCATGTAGTTTCTTCTTAATCCTGGTAGAAACACTCAGCTGGATGAATGCTCAATGCATCCACGTTGCAGCTACTGCAGTTTTTTTTTTTTTTTTTATTATTATTATTTTATATATGGGTGAAAAGGAGGGTAAAAAAGGGATATATGAGTTCGTTTCCATATATATATATATTAGAGGTTGCCCGTGTCCCAGGCACGACGAGCACTCCAACTCACATCCGTAAGTTATAAATCAGAAGCATAATAAATAAAATGATAATAAAAAAATTCAAAAATATGTCTTTGCTAGTGGGGATTATAGTTTCATAATTGATGTAGTCTAGACATTTTCATCAGATACATCATTATCGTTGGAATTCATCAATAGGGTTTGGGGTTCGGGGTTTAGGGTTTAGGGTTTTTTTTTTATTGATCAAGTAAGTATATATATATACATGAAAATAAAGTACATGCGTACAACACTGGAAGTCTTAGATAGTCCTTAGAAGAGGACTATCCTTAGGCAACCAAAACTCACAAAAAGAAATACATGTCGTGTGGCAGCAAAAATAGTCTAGGTGGTAGAACAAGCCAAGATGAAGGAGACGGTGACCTCCGCTGGTAACTCACGCTCTCCAATCCTCCGCTTGTTCCTCTCCATCCAGATATAGTAAATACAGCCACTGAGGAGGCGTTTGAACCTTCGGTCACGCCTCAGCGGATGCCGAGCCGGTGAACAGAAGAGAGCTCGTATGTCACTCCAAGCTACACGAAAGTCTGGAGCGACATGACGTGTTAAGGTCAAACGCCAAACCTCGGATGAAAAGAAGCAGCGGAAAAACTGGTGGTCCAACGTCTCACGTCGGCACTGGCAAAGACAACACGTAGAAGAGTCAGAAACGCCAATGTTGAACAGGTGATGTCGTGTCAGAAGCCTCTCCATGAAGATCATCCACATAATAAAAGAAAATCTCGGGACCGCTCCCTGGAACCAGACCATATCAGCCCATGGAACTCGGGGGTGAGTACACCGAAGCTGTCTCCATGCCGAAGCAATAGAGAACACACCTCCGGGGGATGGAAGCCAGATAACTCTATCCTGGGTGGACGGAGTCGGAAGATGAGAGCTCGGCACCAGGTTACGAATGGAATCAAAGATGCGTCGCCTGACCCGTGAGAGCCGAAGCGGACCGCCGCTAACATAATCCATCCAAGCTGTACCGGAGAAGAAGTCGCGAACAGAACAGACAGGCAACACGCCGGACCTCTCCATGGCGCGGCTCCCAAGGGTCTCAATGAGAGGGCCCGTGGGTAGCCACGAGTCATACCATAAGGAGATCCGACTGCCATCGCCCATCCTCTAAGCCGTCAAATCCCGCACAAGATGTCGCATAGAGAGGAGTTTCCTCTAGATCCATGTACATCAATGTGGAACAGGCACGCTCCAAAAGGAACATCCCCGGAGGAGATATTTCCGGACCCAGTGGGACCAGACACCATCCGCTGGATCTAAAAGAAGATGCTAGATGTGCTTGAGCTGTGCAGCTCGATTCCATACTCTCACCCTCTTCAGACACAGCCGTCCCTCCCTCCTTGGTCGGAAAACGTCCGCCCAGGCGACCTTGGCCTTATAGGGATCCAAGAAAGGACCATCCCATAAGAACCTCGCCATAATCCTCTTAATGGCCTTCGCCACCGACCAAGGAAGGAGGAGCATAGAGGACCAGAATGTCTGAATCCCAAAAAAAATCGAGGCCAACAACTGAAGACGGGCCGCATAAGACAGACGGCGGGTCATCTAATGTTGAACCCGTGAAGCAATCCGCTCAACCAACATCTGACAATTTCCTGCCGTCAGTCGAGACGTAATGAGAGGGACCCCAAGATAGCGGACCGGAAGATGACCAAGCCTGAAGCCTGAAGCCGTCATGATAATCTGTTGGACATCCTCTGTCACGCCGCTGAAGAAAATCTCGCTCTTGAGGGGATTCATCCGAAGTCCGGATAACTATCCAAACCCCTCTAGCGTGGAGATGATCCTGGAAACCGATGGAAGTGTCCCACGAGAGAAAATCATAAGATCTTCGGCAAAGCACAAGTGAGTGAGACCCACCTCCCGACACCGCCAATGGAACTCAAAACTCCGGTCCTCCGCCACCCGATGGAGCATGTCAGACAGGACCTCCATACAAAGGATAAATAGGTAAGGAGACAACGGATCCCCCTGATGTAAGCCCCTCGAACACCGGAATGGCTCCGCCAGCTCCCCTTTGACGGCAACGGAGAAGCTAGCGGTGGTGACACACTCCATAATCTGTTGGACCAACCAGGAGGGGAACCCGAACCCAGTCAAAACAATCCTGAGGAAATCCCACTCGACCGAGTGATAAGCCTTCATGATATTAACCTTGATCGCGCACCTAAGCGGGCCGCGATCTAAGTGATAGCCACAAAGAAGCTCATGAGCCACAAGAATACTGTCCCTTATCCTCCGGCCCCTCATAAAAGTAGACTGCTCTGAACCAATCAACCCCGGAAGCACCACCGTCACCCGTGTCGCAATAATCCTTGAGATACACTTGTAAACCGTATTGCAATACGAGATCGGTCTGAAGTCCGTGAGCCTGGTAGGGCTAGCAACCTTAGGGATGAGCGAAAGGATAGTCCCATTCGCCTCCCTAAGAAGCCGCCCATGGTCAATGGAATCCATCACAACCCTGGTGACATCCAACCCCACGTCCGACCAGCTGGACCTAAAGAACTCAACACTTTAACCATCCAGCCCTGGGGCCTAGTGCCGGCCCAATGCGAAGAAAGCTGCTCTGACCTCCTCAGCCGACACTGGTGCAGTCAATCCACTCACCTGATCCTAGGGGACAGAACGCCGAATCAGAGGAAGAATCTGATCATCCCGAAGCCTCGTAACCCTCGGCGCAACAGATAAAAGAGAGCCAAAGAAACCCCTAGCCTCTACCATCAACTCCTGCTGGCAGCAAATCTCCCGTCCATCATCACAGATCAATGACTGGATACCCCCTCGATTCTGCTGACATCTCACAGAATTGAAGAAGAAGGTCGTGTTGCGGTCACCCAACTCAAGCCACCGAACACGAGCCTTCTGCCTAAGCATACGCTCCTCCATTCGAGCAAGTGTACTGAACCGCACTGCAGCATCCCTCTCCACACTACCACTCTGCATGTCCCCAACCCCCAAAAGCAGGGCACCCTGACGAGCCCGCTCCACGCTCTCCGATAGGTCACTGAATTCCTCTCGGTTTAGCCTACGTAGCTACACCTTGAGCAACCTCAGCTTCCTATATAGACAAAACATGGGTGTGCCATGCACCTCAATACTCCAACTCTGAGCAACAATCTCCCCGTACCTCGGGTGCTCCATCCAAAACTCACAGAATTTAAACGGAAGCCGACGACCATGGGTTGGGGTCTGCAACCTGACCTCAACAGCGGAGTGATCGGAAACCCTAGGAGGCAAGAACATCGCCTCAGAGGAAGGAAAGGAAGTGAACCAATGGGTGTTAACCAACACCCGATCTAACTTCCTCAGAATGAGGTCATGCTGCTGTCTATTCCACTATGTGTAGAACAGTCCACTGAACATCAAATCCTCCAACTCGGCCTCCCTAATGCATGCCTCAAAGACACCATCCGCGTCAGTTTAAGAAGGAGCTCCTCCCTGTCTCTCAGACAGCCGCCTCACCACATTGAAGTCCCCCAAAACACACCAAGGTAACACTCTCTGCCAGGCCTGTCTAGACATGAAGTCCCAAAGAGATCGTCTCTGACCGACCTTATTGGAACCATAAACAAATGAAATCCAACAGCTGAGCCTCAGACGAACAAAACTAACCTGCAGATGCACCCACTGAGCCTGGCGGTCCCGCACATCCACAGTCACCTCAACCGGATCCCAACCGACCCACAGACGACCCGTCGAACGATCCCCTCTGGCAACAACCCAAGACCAGGATGGCAGCAATGCACGCTGAATTCGAGCCTCGTTCCCCACCCTAACCCTAGTCTCTAACAGTCTCACCAACACCAACCTTCGCTGCATGACGAACTTACGAACTTCCCGGACATGTACAGGGTCGTTTAGACCCCTAACATTCCTGACTCCAATCATGAGGTCGTAAGTTGGGCTCAGCACGAGCCTATGGGTCCCCGTTTAAGCACTCACCATACTGCCGACTGGGTGGCAACATGGCGTGGGGAAGTGAAGTAAGGGACGTCTGCTTCTCCTCGGACCTGATAATCAAAGGACTGGGCTCTAAAATCATAAATCTCGTGATATCACACGCATGAGAATCTAGAGTATGCTCATCACTCCGCTTCGGGCTGGACACACTAGGAATGGAGCTCGGGACACGAGATGTAGGACAGAACAAGGGATCGGGCCCCATCTGAGCAGACGGGTCTCTACCCAAGGTCAAACCCTCAGCCTGTGCAGTCGCATCTGGCAGAACAAGTCCCTCCTCCCCCAGGGAGCTCACTCCATCCTCCACTATGGCCACATCACACTCAAAAGCAAAAGTCCTGCCACAACTCTGAGCCGGTGAAGTCGATGAGCCAAAAGCAACCGCGCGTCCACCCGCCGGTCCTCCCGGCGACTCCTCCACAATAGCTGTTACCTCAACATCAGCATCCTCGAGAGCGGAGATCACCCCAAAGGGGTTCGGTGTCTCAACCTGTGAAAGCGATCTCGGCCCTGAAGTGGCCCCGCGCAATGCTGAACCCGAAACTGAAGGAGCAACAAAACCTGGAAGCTGGCGCTGGGACGACGTCTGTGTCTGTGTCTGTGTCTAAGGACCTGTCTGCTGCTGCCCTCTCCCTGAAGCACCTCTACTCTATCGACGCCTCCACGGCTGTCGCGGCTCAGCAATCCCTGACCTAAAAGGTGCCTCCAAACAAACCTCCGGGATGCCCTGACTACCAGCCTCCTGTCGTGGCCCTACCTCCGCCCGTGCCCGCTTCGGGCATCGGGACGGTCCATGTCCAAATACCCGACACTCACAGCACTGTGGTGGCAAAAAAGCATACTTAGCTTAAACCGAGAAGGTAGCCCTGCCCGGAAGCTCAAAAGTCACCTCCCTCTCAATCAGTGTCGAGGCATCCAACTCCACCAGAATGCGTGCAAACAGAAGTCTCGTACCAGACCGTGTCACCTGGTCCATCAGCAAAGGCTTCCCAAAGGAGGAAGCAATAAGGCCAAGGCCCACCTCAGTGTAAAGTGAGGTTGGCATACCAGAAAACTTCACCCACACGTGAAAGAAACGGGGCTGAAGAACCTCAAAACTCATCTTCGGAGTCCAGTGACGGAGCAAGACTGGTCTCCCGGCATTAGTCCACGGGCTCCGCTCAAGAAGAGTGGAAAAGTGAGCCATCGAGTCAAACTCGAGAAAAAGCTGTCCCGGCCCTGAGGCCAGTACCTTGCGAATAATATAGCTCGCCCACAACCGCAGAGCACATCGCTCCACTATGGCAAACGGTGGGCAGTGACCCAAGATAAGCCCCACCAAAGTAGTCTCAAAAGACCGCGCACCCGCCTCAACAACTTACTCCGGCACAAGCATAAACCCTCAGGGCGAGCGCTCTCCCCTCGAGAACCGAGCAGAGCTCTGACCTCTCAGACTGCCGCTAAGTCCACCACCATGGCCACCCAAGCCGCCACCAAGAACACTGCCATCAGACCCACCCCTAAGAACCTCCGCAAAGGAGGTGCCATGACCACGAGGACAATCTGAACCTCCAAGCCCAAGTGAATTGGGTCCATGGGTTGGAGGACCATGGACAGAATCTCCAATCATGTCAGTAGCCACATGAGAAGGGCCTAACCCACTAGTCTCCAATCTCACATTCCCATCACAACCAAAGCATTGACCCACACCAAGAGCTCCACCTGATCCAACCAAAGAAAGCCCAGAGCATAGACCCACTCCCCTGTCCATGGCCGAATCCCCATTCCCAAAACCAAGAGGAAGAAAAGCAGGCTCATCCTACACCGCCAACTTCACACGGCACCCCTCTCTTACCAAATCCATGCAAGCATCAGTCATCTCCCCATCCAAGGAAGAGCTCACGTCAAAAGTACCATCCCCATCCTCAAAACCAGCCGACAGGACAACGACATCACAAGCAATAAGATCGGCAGCCGAGCCAGCGGGAAGGCCAGATGCCGACGCCCCTGCATCCCCGGCCGAAGCAAATCCAATCCCCGGTGGCGGCACATCGCAAGCCCGTGAGCCCCCATCTCCCATGCCAACGAAATCACCAGAACTCCCATCACCGCCACACCACCCATCATCGCCACATCTCCCAGAATCACCACAACCTCCATCTATCCGTATTCACCCTTACTTTCGTGAACAGGGAGACCGAACGGTTCAATTGGAGTTTTCGGAGGAGTGATTGCCGACTCGGGACGCCGGCTCAGGATGCCGGCTCGGGTGGCCGGGTCGGGCATCAAGGGATCCACAACAGGCTTGATCTCAAGCCTCCTCTCCATCAGGTGGCCCACGTGGCCCACTTTGCATCGTCTCGGGAGGCTTGCCCGGGGTTGCCCGCCCAGGAAGCCTGCTCGGGGTCCTCTTTAAGTCAGCTTAATCATCCACTTGTGACATGTGCCTCACCATGCTTCCCTCAGTAACCCCACTGCTTTCTCGGGACACCCGCTCGGGTGCCTACCCAATGACCTGCTCGGGGTCAACTGAGGAAGTCAATGGTCTTCTTAGACTACACCATTTTCCTCTTGGAACCTTGCTCAGATGCCTGGTCGGGTTGCCGGCTCGGGGTTGCCTGCTCGTTGGCCTGGTTGGTGGCCTACGGAACCAGTGGCATTTTGGTAATTTTTTCATCCCAAACCCCTATAAATAGGGGTCTCCCCCAAGGTTGAAGGCATGCTTTTTTTGTTCCACATTTTTCCTTTGGAGTTCTTCTTTCCCCACTTTGACGAGCTCGGAGCCCGGCTCGGTGGACCTGCCCGGAGGCCTGCTCGGGACTCCCCCTCTTATTGTCAGTCGCCCACTCACGTTGCCCGCTCGTGTTGCCTGCTCGGGACGCCTAGGGAGTTACGACCGTAATGGTCCCTAAACCCAGAAACCCCGAATCTACTGATCGCGTCGTTAACGATCAATGTTTAATAATTAAATCCACGTATTTACTGCTATCTAGAAGATAGGGTGAGTACGGGAGTCGAATCCACAGGG
>JAOWBR010086032.1:0-10073 GCA_028571145.1 Dionaea muscipula
CTCTACGTTAGAGGGCCCCAAGGTAGAACCTCAGGAAGACCCCTCCGACGCTCAAGTCAGATCTTTTCCAACGGATAAATTCTGAATGCAAGAGCAAGAGAGTTTTCAGAGTTAAGAGATTGTACCTGAATTATAGAGCCAAGGGCCCTATTTATAGAGTTCGGAGGAAGGATTCGTGAATTTACCACTTCGCCCTCGATAGTTCTTTAGGAATATTCCAGATCTTTCCCAAATCGCCCCTAGGCTCAGCCTATCTTCATGTACTTGGGCCGGACTATCACCCGGCCCAATTCCGTACGATAAACTCCAATTTCGCGGAGCTTACCCGGCAAGACCTTTGCGAGGAGTGCAACCTTTCGGAACACGTACCCGTGAGAATCCTGACGACTCCTCAGACACCCCGGAAGAAACAATCATCAAACTTGGAATGGGCGATGCTTGGAGGACCTCTACGGGAGTTGCCCGGTCACGCGAACCGGGCTTGGATTGACCTCGAGCACCTTAGGCAACCGGCCGGTCTAAGTGACCGGCCATGGGCATGCTGCCCGGTCCACGAGACCGTCCAAGACATGCTGCCCAGTCCTGTACAGCCGTAGAGGGCCATGCTCGGCGTGTCGGGTTCGCTGTGGAGCTTGTTGAGGTCTGTCATGGATGCCTTCTTTCGGCTGGCCGGTCATGAGACCGGTCAGGATGATTCCTTTGTAGCTTGCCGGTGCCGTGATCGGCCGTGATGATGCGCAAGAAACCTGGCCGGTCCTATGACCGTCTATGACGATCCTTACCCACAGCTGGCTGCGCACAGATGGCCATGGATGGATGGTGATAGCAAGCCCGCCGACTGACCATACACAGGAGAAAGGTGGTGCCCGGCCATGAGAGATTCTCGCCGGTCTTTGTGACCGGCCATAGGAGATGCTTGCCGGTCTTCGTGACCGGCCATAGGATGCGGGTACGCGCATGGCCATGCGGATTCTCCTGCAGCGCGATCCGACGAGGAAGAGGGGAGACGGAGAAGACGACCCACTCTGGTTGGGCATGACCGACCATCGGAGAAGGAGACAACCTGCCATGCATGGGTGACCGGCCATGCATGGGGTGTCTAGCTGCGGGTGCTCTTCATGGTCACGCATGGCCATGCGTGTTTCTTCACGGAGCACAGGTTGCTGCTGAAGGTACTGCCCGGTCATGGTTGACCGGTCATGGAGGTCCTTGGCCGATTGGTGACCGACCTCGAGGCCCCTGGCTGGTTGGTCGATGGCGCCCATCCTTGACGGAGTCCGACCTTTGCCATATATGCGACCCGAACTCGTATACGTCTTTTACGTATCGCTAACCCTCCTTGCTTAAGTCGGTCCATGTCGTGCGTCTACGTGGCGATAGCGGGGTCCACGTGTCTCCACGTGTACTGGTATCTGCTATGCACGTGATGTATATTTTTCCGGTATAACAGAGTTAACAAAAAAAAAATCCTATAAAAACACGAATATATTTGACTATAATAAACTCTACCGTAACCCGAAAGGTGAATACATTAACCCTACCGAAACTCAAGAGATTAATGGATTAACCAGAAAAAAATACTAGTCTTGTTTTATTTGCAACGGTGCAATTCTTTTTTTCTTTTCATTTGCTTTGTGTAACATGATTTCATTTTTTATTGTTTTTTTGGTGCTCAGAACTTTGTCAGCAATTTCTTCTTTTATTCTTTCTTTTTCTTTGTGTAACGTCATTTCATTTTTTTTTTTTTTGCGCTCAGAAATCCTGTCATTTCTGAGCAATTTTTTCCTCCACACAGGAGCCACTACAGGGCCATTTCCCGCTTTATTTTTTCTCATAATTCATCACTGGCTCCATTTGTCTTCAATTAACACGCTATAGTATCAGCATTAAACGCTACAACAGTAAAAGTCTGCACTTTACAATGTGAGGACGCCCGCTGATATAGGGGGAAATTTCCCCTATAGACACGTGGCCAAAGGGTTCGAGATTGGACCGTCCGGCCTGATCCGACTGAACCCGAGCCCATAGTCAAACCCGGTCAACCCCGGTCAACCACGACCAAACCCGACCAAACCCATCCCGGATGATTCCTCATCTCTCCATGAGCGCGTGGGCGCAAATCGTTCGTCAATCGGAGTTCAAACGAGCTCAAATGGACTTTTCGAAGTTCGCGCGACGAAACCACTCAGGAGCCTTGCCCGGGCTACCTTGCCCGGGTACCCTTGCCCGGGCCAACTTGCCCGAGTACCCGGCCCGGGGTGTCTTGCCCGGGTACCCTGCCCGGGGTGTCTTGCCCGGGTACCCTGCCCGGGTACCCTAACGGGTACCTTGCTCGGCCTTCTCTCTCCTCTCTTGCCTATAAATACGCCACTACCCCCTCATTTTTGGGGATCCGAACGCCAGAGCACCTGGACTGACCACCCTAGCCCGGATTACCCCCCTCCTCCTGCTCGGGAACCTACCTTGCGACCTTGCCCGGGCTGCCTTGCTCGGGTCTTCCGTTGTCCTTGCCCGGGCTGCCTTGCCCGGGCCCTTGGCTGACCTTGCCCGGGCTACCTTGCCCGGGCCACTTCTTGACCTTGCCCGGGCTACCTTGCCCGGGCCCTTGGCTTACCTTGCCCGGGCTGCCTTGCCCGGGCCACTTCTTGTCCTTGCCCGGGTCATCCTCTGACTCTGCCCAAGATTTCACATCATCGGTCGTTTTTTGACTCGGCCTCGCTCGGCCCGGCCTCTCTTCGGTCGGTCTTGCCTTGCCTCGGCCATACACGAACTCCCTCTCAGCGATTCTCGCCCCCTTGTCCAATCCCGCTTGCCTACTCTCTCTCTCTTTCCTGCATCTCCCGGTTCTACTCGCACGCACGTGCTACCGGTCATCTTCTTCACTAACTGACTAAAGCATCGGAGCGGTCTCCCCGGTGACATTCCTTGGGGTACCCTCTGACCTGTTTGCTCATCCCTCTCAGGTCCAGGCTCCCAGATCTCACTCAGGTTCCGCAGGTTGGTCTCTCCTTGGAGCGGGTCGGAATCACCTACATCCTTTCATTCACTCCTCTCCTGTGTCGACCGGGTCCACTCCGCCGGCCGGAACTGCCTCATCCCGATCGGACCGGGACTTTGATGATCGTCTCTAGAGAGTCATAGGTGCTGGCCGCCCCCAAGATTTTTCCAAGAGTATCAGAAGGAATTTAGTAATAACATGGGGAAAATCGAGGCACCATTGCGGATTAACAAGGACACGGTCAAGTTTACTCCAAATAGTGTTGTTAGTCCATGTGTATTTGGACCCTTCATACTGCATATCTAACATATTGAAATTCATTCTGAAATGGTTTTGAACGTGCATTTCATAACTTGAGACAAGGGCACCATTCATCCTCTCATCTATACTATCAACCGAGTTGAAATCTCCCATGATGATCCATGAATGCTAAATAGAGGCCTCGAGGGAAGTCATCCCACATACTTCTTCTTTCAGGTACAGAATAAAGGTCATACACAAAGGTAACCAACAAATCAATATTAAGCTTTTTAGATCTAACCTTGCAGTGCACATATTGGGCATCTACTACCAGCACTATCATTTCAAGGGCTTCTGAGTTCCAAAGGATGAGAATTCTTCCAGCATGGTGGCATGCGAAGTTAGTAGTATAGCTGCATATACGGAAGGCTCTTTGCATTAAATCATCCACCCTGTCATTCGAGAGTTTCGTTTCAAGCACACCCATGATGTCAACCCGATTTTCCCTCATATGCCTCATCATCTCCTTCTAATTAAGGGGCCTATTAAAACCCCTAATGTTCCAACAAGACAGAATCATGTTAAGCAAAGGAACGGTAACCTCCTTTCCCTCTATGTCTGCCCATATCCTGGTTTATAACTTGTGTGTTGAGCCTGTTACAGCCATGAAACTCATTATTCTCTTTACCAAATTTAGCCTTCCCTGCTGATCTTCCAAAGAGCCGAAATGAGGATGAGGAGGACTGCAGACTTCTTTTGCCCATACTTTTAGGAGTCGATGGATTTTGGACCACCAGAGCCTTCCTTCCCCTGGCATTGTTGGGTACTCCTAAACTCTTTCCTGCAAATGGGAGATTGTCGGTTCCGGCCGATTATGTACCGGCGGTTCTGATCCGCTGGTTCCAGCCGGTTTCGAAACCGTCGGTCTCGATTCTAAATATAGGCGAACCGGAATCGGACCCTTCTTTAAGGAGCCAGTTTCGGTTTTCAATTCGGAACCGACGGTTCGGTTTCGATTCAGAACCGAACTGTGGTCAGGGCTACGTTCAAGCATCAATTACCCTATCCGATTATCTTTAATTCTTTATCTTATCCTATTCCTATCCTATCTATATTGCATTGAAATCACCTCTGTTAGTAAAATTCGCGTATTTTTAAAATAGCGTACTATATATCCGTATATTACGTGTTTAATACGGGTTTTTTACATAAATTTACATACTAATTCAATCTACCCATATTTTAATACTCGTATTATTCCCGAATTTGCTAATTAAGATCAAAACTCATCATCTTTCTAGGAAAAATTGTTACTTCCCTCAAATTCGAACTCTGACCGCCATAATCGTAGTTGAATGTGTTGCACAATATTTGATATTTTGTTCAGAGCTCTCACCCATAAAAATCAATGATAAAATATAACGTGGATGAAATAAACATATTCAATCAAATAATTAAAATATAACAATTAAAATTACATCAACCGACCTTAGCTCAGTTGGTAGAGCGGAGGACTGTAGTTGTCAAACGGAAATCCTTAGGTCGCTGGTTCGAATCCGGCAGGTCGGATGTTTTTAGTTTATTTTTCAAACAGAATAATTAAAATATTAATTTGCCTAAAAAAAAAAAAAGGATAGGTGATAAATAGACTTGGAACTTGGAAGGAGGTAATAGCCGGTGAAGGTCAATAATCAATAATTGTTTTTCGTACCGACTGCCGACAAAGAGAGACCACAGCGGGAGGGGGGATATTTTGCTATTTGAATTATTTTATAGAATATTTTTTAGACTATTTTTTTTATTAATAAAAGTGGATCAAAGTCTCATCCGTTTATTCTGAGTTATCTTTTTTTAAAAGTGAGCATTTCATCTTACTCAATTTTAAAAGATAGTTTAGAAAGTAATTTAACTAACAAAATTATCGTTTCATATGAAATATTTGGAGGGAGATTAACAATTCGCCAATTCCCGTTCAAAATAGATATCTCGAGATTCACACCATATTTGACATTCAATATCAAAATAATACATTATTATCGGTTGAGAACAGACCACGGATCTCGAATCTACAGTAACTCTTTTCTTGGTTTTCATTATTATTATTATCTAAATTTTGCTACCCCCATGTGATGTGGCCATGTTCACACCTGCCCCCTGCTTTCCGCACAGCCTACCCACGGACCACCCAAAAAAAAAAAAAAAGAGTTAGAAAAAGAAGAAAAGAGCGCCGGCCAAATGAAAATAACCATGACAAAGAAGACAAAAAAATCAATTTAATCTGATAAAAAAAATTAAAAATATATTTGACTGGAGTGTTTTCAAATTAAATGAACCGATCCGCTCTAATACCACAAATATAACATCCGAAACCGAGTGTTATCGACGATAACTCGTTGGACGAGTCACGGGTCATTAAAACCAAGAGAAAGTCATGCAAGATATTAAAATGGAACAAATATCGAAATAAAGATAATCATTAATTTTCAAACCAATTTTTAACATTTTATTTGTCAAAATATAAAAAATATGTTAGTGTTCTAAAAACTAAAACTAGAAAAAATACTTAATGTGTTTTCATATTTTTAATATAAAATTAAAAAAACGGAAAAAATCGTCATATATATTTTAAAAGATAGATAAACCATGTGGGTACACCGTCTTAACGTAATTTTTAATATATTATTTATTTATTTAAGAGCAAATTAATATAAATTAGTAGGGTATAAAATTATATATTAAATATCCAAGAAATATTTAGAAAAAAATAATTGATTGTTGTTTTATATTTTCTCTCGCTTTCACAAAACAGTTTTTCAATTTATTTTAAAAAAATAGATTTTCTTTTTAAAACCTTAAAAAGACTCAAAAACTAAAAACATAAACCATTTGTATTGTAAGATAAATTTAATAATTTATAGCCTGGATTTCTTTATTTGGTGAGTTATATGAATATCCATTTTGACACCCATTTAGAACCGTTAAGTTTGATGAAATCAAAGATTGAGATTGGATGTAATAAAGTGGGTAGCAATTGAATAGTTGAATGAATAGTTTATCGATGAATAGTGTGTGAATAGTGAGATCAATAATACATGAATAGTAACACAAGATTCAATATCATTCTTTGATTTGGTCAAATCTAATTGATAATGGTTGAAAATCCCGTTGTTTTGTGCGTGACAGTTACATCAACGTTTGTCCTGTCACGTCAATCATATTCACCAGGTCACAGGTCACTAGGACGTGGACGTCAATCCTACTCGTCAACCCTGTGATCTGCACAAGAAAAGCTCGTCAGAGAGGTTTCGAGATCTTCCTCGAGGTTCCCCTCCGATGAGACCTGAAAAATAAAAATTTTTAGAGATATATGAGAATAATTTGAATTTCTAGATCCTTGAAATGGAAGAAATAGGGGAATTTATAGGGGTTGATCCCACCACGTGTTGTTCATTGAGTGGAGCCACGTGTCGATCATTAAATTTTCTTGATATTCTTTTTTTTTTTCTTAAAAGGGGTGTTCAACCTACAAGAACTGTTTATAATAATTTAAAGAAGGCGGATGTTTTTAAGGAACTGCGCTTTGATCAAATGTAATTCGACAAAAAAGGGCAAATTCCTCTATGATTGATTAGAATATTTTTCTTTACTTTTTGATTTCTCCTTCTCTTGATTTATTCATGTGTCGACTTCTTAGTGGTGACGTGTCGCTTATCTAGTGGAGCCACATGTCGGACTGCGAGACCCAGCTACGGAATACGGATTTGGTCCTGTGGGACTCATGTGCGGAGTCCACCTTGGGTCATGGGGTCCGCGTGCGGGACCCACCTCAGGTAGTGGGGCCCAACTGCGAGGTGCGAACAGAAACTTATGGGACCTATGTGTGGGGTTCAAGTGCGATCTTTTACCCTTGTTGTGCCTTTGGACATTTTGCCTATTTTTTTGGCACTTTAGTAAATGATGAAGCTATCGTACCTGAAAACTTTCAATAAAAATAGAGTATTTTTTACCCTGTTATCATTAGTCCCCCATCTGCATGTGATATCTAATAATATCGCTTGGAGTTCAAACTGCAGGTGCCAACATATGAAATCGCTTATATCCTTAGGCAATTTCACGTTGACACGTAGCCCGTAAGTCTTACTTCGCTTTTGTTAACGCATATGTCCGAAGGTCTTACTTTGTGTTTGTTGACACATATGCTCGTAGGTCTTACTTTACGTTTGCGTATGCCCGTAGGCAATTCCGTCTTCGCGTGTGTCCGTCGACAACTCTGCGGTTGCGTATGCCTGTAGGCATCATCGCCTTCGCGTGTGCCCGTAGGCATCGTCGCCTTCTCCTAGTGTTAACACTAGGACGATGGGGACACTCGAGCTAGGACGTAGAGGTCTTAGGCTGAGTCCGTTTGGCGCGTTTCGGGCGTGTGAGAAACGGCTACGTCCTTGGCCAGGGCGTAAGAGTGGGGCGTGGCCGCCTTGGACGTGATTCCCAAACATGTTTCCACGATGTGTGTGTGGCGAGTGAAGAAGGGCCACGTACTTGGCGGTTATTTGGAGGCGGTTAGGGTGTTGTGCTGAGCACAGGCATAGGACGGGCAGAGTGTTGAGGTCCTCTTATAATAGTTGAGCCATGAATAGGAAGAGGTTTACCCACGTTCTGGACGTGGGTGGTTTTATAACCGGTTATGTAACTGTCCCTGGGTAGTATAAAATATAGGTAATCCCAGCTTTGTATCGGACACGAACAATCAAATCAATCAAATTGTTATCTTTCAGTATCTTTAGTTACATTCTAGCTATTAGTGATTAGTGTAGAGCTTAGTGTGTAATCCCCAACCGAACCCATTTCGGTTACCCGATATAGAGCGGATTTCTCCTCCGTAACCTGATTCCGACGATCGCAGGAGCGCCACTAACCACGATCCTTTGGTAACGATAACACCTTGGTCGCTTATTTGCAACCTGTACATATATCAAACTTGTCAAAGGGCTCGTGGTTGTCCTAAGGAGGCTGCTCTAACATTTAAATTAGTAAGATGATATTTAAATCGTAAACTTTATTGAAATAAATGAAACAGTTATTACAATCTGTAAATTTCGTAAACCTACAATTTACTACACTTACTTCATTTCATACCTATTACAACAGATTACAGTGTGCTTCAGTCTGGCGTTTAGGGAAGCGATCTGCGATCTACGAGGTCTAACCGAGCTGGTAAGCTAATGGGATGCTTGCTCAGCAGACTGAAATGCTCTGAGCCCAGGCTCCTCTGGCCTCGGATTAAATCCTTAACTTCAGGATCATTCATCTGCAAACCGAAGTCATAACCGCGGGCTCCTCTGACCGCGGACTAAAATCTTCGCTCATGGACTTGTTCTTCCCTCAGACCAGATCTTCTAACCAAAGGTAGCTCACAGCCCGAGTAAAAAGTTCTATGAATGTCGCAAGCGAACTTGGGGATAAGCTATCAAGGAACTTTTCGGGCTGTAGTCCATGGTGAAACGCTGCTGGTGCAACACTGTCATGTACTCGGGTTACTTCGATCATTTGATGTATGCTTCGTTAAATCGGGTCATGAAGCTTCGCAGAGGTTCTACCAAGTGATGGTAGACCTGAAATAAGTTGGTCGTGGTTTTCTTGGTCGGAGTCATGATGGCGAAGTAGCCTAGGAAAGCTTTCGGAAGCTGAGAGAAGCAACTAATGGAACCCAAACGTAGTGAACGGTATCATTAGCCAGCTGCCCCCTTGAGAGTAACTGAAAACGCCCAGTATCACACAGCATAGCTGAAGTTGTAAAGTGTCATTGTTGTTGTGTAGTTACCCATGTGATTCTCGGGATCAGAGATGCCATCATGATATAAATCTAACTTTGGAAGTCGAAAACGATTCAACATAGGTTTCATGTAGATCACTTGAGCGAGTGGATCTAAAGGATCCAACTCTTGGTAAAACGCAGTAACGACACTCCTGGTAGGTGACCTATTTACAGCTCGCTGAGCTAGGAGAGGAGCCATGGTCTGGCTCGAGATGTATCCTGGAATCCTCTGATTTATTTCCGACATACGGGCTACCTGCTTTTTCAAAGTGTTCAATTCATCCTGCTCAGTAGTTTGCGTGTGAGGCGCGCTACGCGAATTCCTTCTCGAGGGATTCAATTCCATGCCTTTTGGCGAGGTGCATGTTGGAGTTCACAGGTTGGACAGTGAGGTCCTATCCCGACTGTTTGATGCAGGCTCCTTGCTTGAAGAAGCTAGAAACTTTTTATCGCCTACCTCCTTGCTTGAGGAAGTTCGAGATTTTCTATCGCCCATACTTGTGGATTTTAGTTCTAAGTTCCCACAGACGGTGCCACATGATAACGGTTAAAAATCCCGTTGTCGTTTTGTGTGTCACAGTTACGTCAACGGTTATCCTGCTACATTAATCCTGTTCACCAGGTCGCAGGTCGCTAGGTTGTTAGAACGTCAATCCTATTCGTCAACCATGTGATCTGCACAAGGAGAGTTCGTCAGAGAGGTTTCGAGGTCGTCTGCGAGATTCCCCCTCCGATGCTTAAGTCATTGACTTATAAAGCCGGAGACTTGAAAGATATAAAATTTTAGAAATATATGAGAATAACTCGAATTTCTGGATCTTTGAAATAGAAGAGGTAGGATGATATTTATAGGGGTTGATCCCGCCACGTGTCGTTTATCGAGTGGAGCCACGTGTCGATCAATCCGTGCGGGGTTCACCTCGGGCCATGGGGCCCACGTGCGGGACCCACCTCGGGTTATGGGGCCCCACTGCTAGCTGCGGGCTGAAACCTGTGGGACCTATGTGTGAGGTCCATCTGCGG
>JAOWBR010086143.1:0-14746 GCA_028571145.1 Dionaea muscipula
AAATGTTGAGGTAATCCAAATAAGACTAATATTAATACAATAATTTCGAATTTTTAATATTATTTTTTTATTTATAACTATATTTTTTGTTGATTTTTTTGAAAGAGTTGCTAACATATATTTTTTCGATGATTTTTATTTTACGAGAATAGAGTGCTTATCGTGCCTTCGGCACGGGTAACCGCTAGTATATAATAAAGGAAAAACCGACGAACAGAAGGGATTACGAAGGTCAACAAGTTAATCCAACGGTCTTCAAAGTGTTAGAATGAGAATCCATCAGCGTCGACTGTATGCGAGCGCACGTGAAATTCTCCCATCACATCACGTAACAAAATAACGAATATAAATCTCTCTCACAGAAAAGAAAATCAACCACGCAGTCTCTTTGTTAATTGTTAGACCCCAAATTCTCCACTCTCGCCTCGCCCCGTTTCTCCTCTCCACCACTCAATTCTCCCAGCAGCAAATCGAAGGTAACCTCATCTCTCCTTCTTTCCATCCCCGGCTCTCGCTTGATCGACTGATGGCAGATCGTTGAGCTTAATCTCAGTCCTCTCGATGATCTGTGGTTCCGATTTCATACAGTCACTAGTGGTTCTCATTGATTTGATTTTTTTTTTTCAAGGCATTTAAATTTCAACTGATCTCCATTAGTCATTTACCTCTTCAATCGGCCGATCGTTCTCTGTTTTGTTTTTATTTTTTATTTCGGATTTGTTCAATCATTTCGCGGAGTATTCGTGTTAAAGGTCTGTGAGATCTGCATTTGTGAGATCTGCATTTGCTGTTCGATCTTTTGATTGGATCTCTGTGTTTGGGTAAATTTACAGTATTTCTTGATCCCTGATTGTGCTGTTTTATCAAGAGATTACGAGTTCTATTCTTTCTTGTCTATTGTTTTTATCCCTGATCAATCTGAGTTTGATGATCTCTTCGAAGCAATGATGATGATTGATGATGATGGGAAAAGACTGAATAAGCTTGCTTTGAAAGTACCATGCTATTTACCACGACACTAAGATCTTATGTTCACAAAAGCAATCACGAATCATCACCCTCAATAGTTTTATGTGTAGGGACGTTTTGCGGCAAAATGATATTTTGAGATGTCTAGCTCTTAGTTAGTTAATTCGGTGATAAAATACGGGTAGATTGAATTAGTATGATGTAAATTTATGCAAAATAAAATTTTACTAAGAGAGGTATGTGTTTGTTTTGTGGCGAGTATCAGGTGGATTAATGTTAGTTGTTGTTGGCCATAGGTTTGAATCATTCTCTTCGACTTGTGTACTTGTCTGACTGAGTCACCTAGATGAATCATGAATCTTCACCTGTGGGGGCAACATTTCATTAGAACTAAACTTCTTTGTATTGGCCTTTTTCTTAATGTTCAATCTTATATTATGTTATGTTGGACTTCTACGTCACAACTGTTTTCTCCTTCAATATGCTCAACAAATCTCCTTTGATATTCGTTCTACACTTCAGCTTTTATCCGGAGAAAAACTAACGTCCCTGGGATTTCTCAGGTTGATTGTTCTGTTCACTATGGCTGATTTGCGTGAACACCCTTCTGTTGTTCAAAAGATGGCTACCCAACTTCACCTTAGCTCGAGTCTCTCACAAGACCGACGACAAGGTCGCTGTGGGGGCCTCCACAGCACTGCTATATACCATAGGCGTTTCACCAATGCAAGCTATATCAATGCTGGATTGCAGTTTCCCATGTCGCAGGCCACCCGAGATTTGTCGTTTGTCAGCCCTACTGTTTCACCGGTGTGTGTCCATGCCCCTAAAGAGAAAGGATTCACTGGCTTTGCCATTGATTTTCTCATGGGTGGAGTCTCTGCTGCTGTCTCTAAGACTGCTGCTGCTCCGATTGAACGTGTGAAGTTGTTGATCCAGAACCAAGATGAAATGCTTAAGGCTGGTCGTCTCTCAGAGCCCTACAAGGGGATTGGTGATTGCTTCAAGCGAACAATTCAAGATGAAGGGATCATATCACTGTGGAGAGGAAACACTGCCAATGTGATCCGTTACTTCCCCACTCAGGTGTGTTATGTTATTATTGATACGCAACACTAGCTGATGTACCTCGTGGTTGGGCTATACTTTCCTCGGCATCGAATGTGATCCTATACCTGATCGTTCATATCAAACCTCCATTTTTCGTTTCTCCTTTTTGTTCACTTTCGTTTCTCCTTTTGTTGCTTGTGAAAATCCTGCAGGCTTTGAACTTTGCTTTTAAGGATTACTTTAAGAGGCTCTTCAATTTCAAGAAAGATAGGGATGGCTACTGGAAATGGTTTGCTGGTAACCTGGCATCTGGTGGTGCTGCTGGTGCTTCTTCCTTGCTTTTTGTATATTCCCTGGACTATGCAAGAACCCGCTTGGCCAATGATGCCAAGGCTGCAAAGAAAGGTGGAGAGAGACAGTTTAATGGTCTCGTAGATGTCTATCGTAAGACCTATCAGACAGACGGTATTGCTGGACTTTACCGTGGATTCAACATTTCATGCGTGGGGATCATCGTGTATCGCGGACTGTACTTTGGAATGTACGACTCTTTAAAGCCAGTTGTTCTTGTTGGAAGTATGCAGGTTAGTTGTTATTCTACATTTTTATCAAACCCTTGTTAATCAAATATTCAATCACCATAAGTGCATTTTGTGCCTATTAATGAAATGGATTATGATTTTTTTTATTTTTTTATTTTCATTTCTTGAAGCTAAAAATGTGTGCAGAAAGAGCACTGCTCAATTTTTCTTGGCCTTGCCCTCACAAAGAAGCTTTATCCAAATAGTTTCATCTGAAATGATCTGGAAGCATAGCATTTTGGATAGTTAATCAATCATCTGTATCTGCTTTCTTTCCTCCCTGCATAGTTTTTGGCTGAAAATATTCACTCAACTTTTATGTTTGTTTGGCCTACTTCATTTTTTATTTTTATTTTCTTGGTTTGATCACCATTCCTTTAAGAAATCAGTTTCCCCCGAATACTGGCAATCATTCAAAGTGTACTACTGGGTTCTGAATTACTGGCATGCATTCATTCAAAATGTACTGGTTTCACTGGCATGTAACATATAAATGATGTTGGTGATTTTGGATTTTGCAGGATAGCTTCTTTGCTAGTTTTGCTCTTGGTTGGCTCATTACAAATGGTGCTGGACTTGCCTCCTACCCCATTGATACTGTTCGAAGAAGGATGATGATGACATCTGGTGAGGCTGTCAAGTATAGCAGCTCACTAGATGCATTTAGACAGATCGTGGCCAAAGAAGGGACAAAGTCTTTGTTCAAGGGTGCTGGTGCAAACATCCTTCGTGCTATTGCGGGCGCTGGTGTACTTGCCGGGTACGACAAGCTTCAGCTGATTGTTTTCGGAAAGAAGTATGGCTCAGGCGGTGCATAATTATCGCGTCTTCTTTGATGGTGATGACAAACAATTACTTCTTCGGCGATACTAGAAGTTCATTTAGGAGAGAGGTGGTATAGTTGTTTGAATAACTTAAAAAGTGATTAGGGGGACTAACCCCTAAAGTTAGTTCCCATTTTTGAGTTTGAGGATAATTTTCCTGGATTCATTTTTTAGTTCTGGAGCAGTGTAGCCACTCGCTCCCCGTTGGGTTATTTTTGTTGAGCTCATTTTTGTTGCTTCATTGATCTCCGTTCTATTAGAAAGCAACATTCAAGAATTTTCCTAGAGTCTTGTTGCTATGTACTTGCGGTTAATTCTGCTCCTATATTATTATTTGAAGAATCGAAGATATAATAATCCATAGTTCTTTTTTTGTTTAATGATGTTGATAATGTACACCTAATTAATTAATATGTAAAATTTTCTCACGGACCTCCGATTCACTCACGTTTTACCATAACAGGCCAAAAGGTTTGTGTATCTCACGTTACCAAACCAATAAAATAAAATAAATGGGAAAAGGAAATGTATGTATAGGAAATATATTTGTTTGTGAGTGGTATCGTTTGATCGTTTCTATTCCCGCCTTCCCAGAAGGAAATCAAAACTACAAGGGCTGCAACAAGAAGGAAAAATTGTGATGAGCAGATTCATAATTTCGAACCAAAGATGTCACCGCTGCTGTATCTCAAATTTCTCGACCTCGTCTCACGCCGCTACTCACACCCCTGCTGTTCTCACCCAGAAGCCGAAACGCCATAGGTTTTTTCAATCCAACCCTCTATTGGCTCTGCTAGAAAACTGCAATTCAATGACCCAATTGAAGCAAATCCAGGCACAGATGATCGCCACTGGTCTTATCATTGATGGGTTCTCCTCGAGTCGATTGATTGCTTTCTGTGCCATCTCCGATGCCGGTGATCTCAGCTTTGCAGAAAAAATTCTGAAATATGTACCGAACCTGAATGTCGTTGCGTGGAATTTCGCCATCAGAGGGTATTCGGAGAGTCAGAATCCTTTAAAGTGTATTCTTTTGTACAAGCAGTTGCTGGAGAATGGTGGGTCTAGGCCCGATAAGTATACTTATCCTTTGCTGTTCAAGGCCTGTGCCAGATTGCTGTTGCATTTTATGGGCCTGGAGATTCTCGGGCACGCGCTGATGCTGGGTTTGGATTCAGACATATTTGTATGCAATGGAATAATTAATATGCTGGTGACGTGTTGTGAACTGGAAGCTGCACGCAAGGTGTTTGACGAAATGTGCGTGAGGGATTTGGTTAGCTGGAATTCCTTGATCAATGGTTATGTACATCGTGGGCAGGCAAATGAGGCTTTGAAACTTTATGAGGAGATGAAGAGGCAGGGTGTTGTCCCTGATGAGGTGACTATGCTTGGGCTGGTCTCTTCAACTGCACAATTGGAGGATTTACGTCGTGGGAGGGAGTTTCATCTCTATATTAGAGAGAATGGATTATGTTTGACTGGCCCACTCTGTAATGCTCTGATGGATATGTACGCCAAGTGTGGGGATATCAAGGCTGCTAAGGTCTTATTTGACAATATGAGAAGGAAAACTGTGGTCTCTTGGACAACTATGGTTGTGGGATATGCCAAACACGGATCATTGGATGTGGCAAGGAAGCTTTTTGATGACATTCCAGAAAAAGATGTCGTGACTTGCAATGCCATGATCGGAGCTTATGTTCAAGCCAAGTGTTGTAAGGAAGCCTTAGCCTTGTTTCATGAGATGCAGGAGAGAAATGTAAAGCCCGATGAAGTTACCATGTTGAACTGCTTGTCAGCTTGCTCACAACTTGGAGCAATTGATATCGGCGTATGGATCCATAGGTACATTGAAATAAAGAAGCTTCACTTGAATGTTGCATTGGGAACAGCTCTCATTGACATGTATGCCAAATGTGGTAACATAAAAAAAGCACTTCAGGTTTTTGAAGAGATGCCCAGAAAAAATTCTTTAACTTGGACAGCAATAATTGGAGGTCTAGCTCTTCATGGAAGAGCATCTGATGCCCTATCACATTTTTCTAAAATGATTGATCTTAGGTTGACCCCGGATGAGGTAACCTTCCTTGGGGTACTGTCAGCTTGTTGTCATGGAGGAATGGTTCGTGAGGGACACAGGTATTTTGCCCAAATGACAGCCAAATACAACCTCACCCCCGGGCTGAAACATTACTCGTGCATGGTGGACCTATTAGGTAGAGCAGGTTTGCTCCAGGAGGCTGAGGACTTTATAAATAGAATGCCTATGCAGGCCGATGCTGTGGTATGGAGTGTGTTGTTCTTTTCTTGCCGGCTGCATGGAAACTTGTGGATAGGAGAAAAAGCTGCTTGGAAATTGCTTGAATTGGATCCCGCAGATAGCGGTATATATGTTTTGCTATCAAGTATTTACGGGGAAGCAAATATGTGGGAGGAGGCGAGGGCAGTGAGGAAAATGATGAGAGAAAGAGGAGTCGAAAAGACTCCTGGGTGTAGCTCAATTGAGGTCAATGGAATTGTTAGTGAATTTATTGTAAGAGATAAATCTCACCCTCAAGCAGAGCAGATATATGCATGTTTGCTTAAGTTAACAGAACAACTGGAGACAACGCTTGTTTTTACCCAAGTTGAGTAAAGCAGATAATGGTGGTAATCTTCTTTTTCTGGAGCATTAGTTTTGTTTTGTGTCCACTAAATATATGAGCTCTGTCCAATTTAATGACAACCAAATTGCTGTTATTCTATTCCAAATTTGTTTCATCTCCATTTCTGCTGCTCTTTTCTATGCTCTTAATAGATGAAAATGGATGATAAATGTCCTTTGCGGCCCTGCTTCTGCTGAACAGCTGTCAGAGCTGTCTCATTCATTGTGGTCAGAGCTTCTCCTGGGCATGGCTGTTTATTTGCTCTCCAGAAACTATGAGCTCCTTTCAGAAAATCTGGCTTGCCTCAGATATTAGTCAAGGACTCAAGATGACTATGGTGATCGTATTCCTGATTATGTGAGTTTGCACCATGAGATTTGAGATTGTCCATTTCAGTTCTATTTTACCTCATTTGTCAACGTGCTTTACTTATTTCTGTTGATCAATCCCGGGCAATTTTCTCAAGGCTAAGTATAGCATGTCATTGTGTTGCTGCTGTCAACAATACCTTCATCTCTTTACTTGCCCTCACTTTGAGCCTATATGTCCTTTCAAAATTGTTGACGGAATTTTCAACAATTGGAATGTTTATAGAAGTTGATATCATCTGTGAATGTCAATTTTGTGATAGCAACTCTAATGCCTGATCTGCTTCAGTTGGGGCTACAATGAGGTTTATTTCACACTTCTGCACATGGAGTTCTTGGCTGATACAGAGCAGATAACTTCAATCAAAGCTCCTTTTTGCAGGATTTGCTTATACTCTTTGTGATCATAGGCTTCTCGTGGGCAAGCAAGCTGCAGGTTTTACTTCGACCCTTGGGGCTTGGAGATCAATGTACAGCTGGAGCTTGATACCATAAACTAGTCATATTTATGTATGTACATGTGATTCCTTCCTCACTAGTTGTAAAAAGCATGCGTTTACTTAATTCTTCTTTTTCCTGAAACGTTTGTTTGACAGTTTTCTCTTATGGTTAGGCAAACATATGTTTAGCTGGAGCTTAATAACCTTTTTTCTGAAATGCCAAGCATATGTTCATCATAATGGCTGTTTTAAGAGATGACTACACGGGCATCCGTTTGATGAATTTATAATTTGCACTTGGATATGATTTGAATCTCCATCCCTGTCTCTCTGGAGTGAAATAGTGTTTGGGTTCCAGAATTAGTTGGTTTCCAAGGAACATTTTGGGTCCGTGCATTCTAATCCTGGGTTGGGTTGGGTTGGGTTGGGTTGGGTTTGTTTTAGTGAATGATTAACATGATAATGCTGACCCCAAAGTGGAAAAAATTGACCTGATAAAATTTCGTTTCCTAGAAGTTAAAGCCCTGTTTGGTTTGGACAGTTTCTGTTTTCTGTTTTGCAGAAAACAGGTTTGCTTTGAATTTTCTGTTTTCTAAAAACAGAAAACAGTTTTCAGTGCAAAATCTTCAAAATGCAGAAAATGATAAAAAATAACTGTTTTCTATATTTTCGGTAGAAATTCTCAAAATATCCAAAACACGAAAAACTCTTAGGGTCTGATAAATTATAAATTATAAATTGTAAATTATAAACCAAACACGTTTTCTGTTTTCTGTTTTTACTGAAAACTGAAAACAGAAAACTAAAAACTGAAAACAGACAAACCAAACAGTCCCTAAGTTTTCCCCTTCTTAGCTAATACACCCCCTTATCTAATACACCTTAATTTTTTATTTTTTTTTGTCAAACCCTTCATTAGCTATAATACACCCCCCTTATACCTCTTTTTTTTTTTTTTTACTTCATCTAATCAAGCCCTAAGATGAAATCATTATACAAACTCAAGCATCCCATTATTCTTGTTGCATTTTTCTACGAAGAGATCTAGCATTTACTATAGAAAAAGTGGCGTAATAACAACAAAATAAGCAACACAAACCGCAGCATCATAAATTAGAATGGATGTATGAATTTTGCATTACTTACTATTGAAGGTAGAACGTTAACATAATGCAGGTTCTGAGTAGCCAACTTTAGCTTTTCATTTATGGGACCGCCGTCAACGAGTAGAAGCTTCTTGGACCCCTCCATTTGATTGTACCAATTGACTATGTTCTTAGTCTTATGGGTTGGGACCTCGAAATCATCAAAGATTAGAAGCTGTAGATGAACACACGACGAGGCTTTTTGTAAGAAGGATCTTCAAACTAACTAAAACAAACCCAAAGATCAAAGAAATATAAATGGAGGGTAAATTAAGAGAAATGACTAGACAATGAATTCTTTCAGTAGGGAAAATGTCGTTCAGCTCATCAGTCGACTACTGATCCATGCATATAGAGATTAGAATTTCAAGTAACAGAGTCCTGAAATTTGGATCTATCTGACTCCAATTGAACAAAAGAGTGTAAATTTGGTGTTACGTGCATCTAATTTGCATGTGGGTTAGGGGAGGGAAAATGGGGTCAGGAACCGCGGATCCGAACTGAACTATGTCAAAACGGATCGATTCGATCCAGATTCCTATTTTTAAAATACAAGACCCGAACCGACCCGAACCGTATATCTTTTTTAAACGGTTCGATTCAGATTCTACAAAATTTAGACCCGAACCGAGTATTATTGGGCAAAACAGGGTTAGGAACAGCGGATCCGAACCTAACCGTGTCAAACGGTTTGATTCGATCTAGGTTCCTGTTTTTAAAGTACAAAACCCGGACCGAACCGAACCGTAAATTTTTTAAACGGTTCGGTCCAAGTTCCACAAAATTTGGACCCGAACCGATCTGTGTCCACCCCTAATGTGGGCATGAGGTAGTAGTATACCTTTCCTTCTGCTGCACGTGCAGATAGAGCAATCTTCAACCCCAATCGACGAACCTTTTTATTCAGTTTGATAGCATGACTCCGAGGCTTAGGACCATGCTTCGTTGCACCTCCCCTGAACTGTCATCATCCCACTAAATTCAGCTACAACCAAGAAACTCTCAGACTTGGCCAATAAAAGTAGAGTGAAAAATCTTACTTGAGGCCCACGCAGTGTTCCGTGCCTTGCTCGACCCGTGCCTTTTTGTGGATATGGCTTTCTCCCAGTCCCACTTACCTCGCTGACTGTTTTAGTAGAATGAGTCCCCTGAGATCAATCATTTTAGCAAACCTTTTAAAGATTAAAAAGGCAGGGGGTGTGGGGGACAAAAACACCTCCACAAAAATCATGATTCTAGAGTTTATAAGTTAGAATGCATCATTCACAAAATAAAGAGTAATCAATCACCTGTCGCCGTTTTGCAAGCTGCCATCTCACAACTCGATGGACAATATCCTTCCTAATTGGTACATCGAAAACATCACCAGCTAAAACCATGAGTCCTTTATCTTCGAAATGAAAATTGGTCACGGGAATAACCAGATCATGGTATAATCCTGGACACACATAATTGCAAGTGATCAACATTGTAAAGAAGTTAACGTATACTAAAATAGATACGCGCCCTTTTACTTCTTAACTTTAGTAGTAGAATTTTATTTCTCGCTTGAGGAGTTACCATGGCAGCTTCAATAAATCTCTACAAGGCATCAAGAGGACTTAAAAGCATAACTTAAATTTGCAATCTGTTTAATGAATGCTCAGAATTCACCATTATGTGCAACAACATGTAACTTGTAATGGAAATTAAACTATTGTGTGTGAAACAAAAATAACGAATTAAGGTTCTATTAGAACATGTAACTTGAAATGATTGAGTTTAGATACTCAAAACTATGCAACTGTAAGCAGAAAGCATGCATTAAAGAATCTTCATACCTTGGGTACGATCCGAGATGGTCATCGATGTTTTTGATTTAAGCAAGTCAGGCGGGAATTCACCAGAATTAGGAGTCAGGATAGTTGTTGAAAGCAGGCGATTAGTAAGAAACAGTGATCCAACCTTCACAAGACACAAGGGGAAAAAAACATGGGACTTGTAAGAAGCAATGATCCAATGCACAATTACACACTCAGTGATGGGGCAAAAATCTCTCTACATCCTATGGAATCGTGGGAGAAGGTAATGTCATGTCCAAGGAAAAGGCATAGATACAATGGGGACCATTATAACCTTCGCTGCACCAGCTAGATCCTTGACAAACTTGAGTGCTGAAGCATGAGCATCAACCCTGAAGCCCACCTATACATGGGGAAAGGAAAGAGATAGAACGTTACAATTTTGGACGAACCCACAAAGAAATAAAAAATTCAGAAAGAAACCAAGTACCTCTGTTGATGAAAAAAAAAAAAAAAAAAGAGTAGGAGCAATTTACTCACCAAGTGGCTGCGATTCCGAGCTTTAGATGCGAGGTTGAGCACAACACGATACATGTCTGCAACCTACGGAGAAAGGCACAGAAACTGTGATCGACTAAGAGGGGTGGTGGAGGAGAGAGACAATGCATAAGAAAGTTCAAGGCGGCAACCGTTGTTACATGGTAGCTTTATAGACAGCAGCTACTCCGTGCGATTTTTTATGGTTCTACTTCTACTTAGTCTAGCAAGGGGTCGATCTCAGGTACCCAGTTTGCGATGTTAAACAGGGTCTTCAACCTACCGAATACTTGAGTTAGACTGCCATGTGACCAAAATGTTGTCATCCCTCGCTAGTACTACGAGTAAACCCTCAGTAACCTATAGAATACACTGCAGACACCTAATTATAAATCCCATCACGCTAGTCTGGAGCAAGCATACGGTAAATCCCAATTATGTCCTCCGTGTGGGGGTGTGGGTATAGGTTGACGGGTAACTAGTCCGCCACCTAAACCAACACAACATAATCATAAGGAGACCATGACACAATACAACAAATACAAGGAATGAGAAGTCCAACAATGACACGACATACAAATCACAAGAGCATGTTTACATCAACACAAGAATGAGAGAGATTTCATGAGAATAACATACTAATCAAGGGGAAAGAGAATCGAAGCTTCACAACAAGTAAACAATAAAAATATCCCAAGCATCTCATGGAACTCTAAACAATCAACCAAACCACTGATGCAAGCATTCAACATAAGAAGTCTGAATAATCAAGAGTACAAGCGATGTGGTATACACAACACATGTGGCCGAAAGAAAAAAAAAAAAAAAAACGACAGACGTGCTGGTCAAGAAGAAATGAAGAAATTAATCTATACACTTGCCTCTCTTTTAACTCAATTACACAATCCAAGCTAAGGCACTATATAGATATGTCAGTGTCTACCCTCGACCTCCTCACCTACATCAATGGACAGAAATAGAATGTACCCTTTAATCATTTATAGTTTATTGATACAACCCTCTTTATTATTATTGTCTTATCAATCCCCTCGGTACTCAATTAATATAACTATAACCATATATTTCTCGGTCCAAACAAGTGGTTTCAATTAATTATGAAACCACTTGTTTAAATATAAAAATGCCCATGGAACAAACTCAAGCCGTACACAGCAAATATTAGAATACTCATTAATATCAGTATAAGTGATTGCCCAAGCAGTCACACAAGGAATGATTTCGTCGAGACAATTGAGCCCTCCGATAGTCTGATTAGCAGTCACACAAGGAACTTGTGTTTATACAGCTTGTGGATATCCTGCTAGCCATCTAGCCACCCAAGTTCGAACTTGTTTATAGAGGAGTAGCCACACATACTATAGATGTGCTTAAAGAGGAACTAGAGAAAATCAAGCAAAATGCACATTTGATGGGCAAAGTTAGAATATAGTAAAGACATCATATTAAGAAACAGAATGATATGTAGTTGAAGAGACTGATCTGCTAAAATGGATGACGATTCACTCCGTGAAACAAAGTAATCAGCGGACATAGAAGCTAGAACTAGAATAAACGATGAAGACGACAAACAAGCTCATAGAAATATAGGTTTTCTTGTTTTCTAACGGGCTCCTCTGCCCATGCCCTCATTCCCCCTGTTTCTTCGCTAGCGGCAACAGCGTTGGGCAGTGGAGCGATTCGCCGGCCACCCGACGTTGCGGCGTCACTCAGGCCAACCCCCAACTCGCCGGCCATCGTCATTTCCCCAAAAACACCATCACCCGCGGCCAACAACCCAAAACAACACAAATCGAACTAAAAATCCATTTTTTATCCTCATTCGTAACAAATTCAACGCAATAACTAATAGATCAAGAAGAGGAGGGTTGGATTTAGGTATTTACCAAGTTATTCGAGTGGATTCAGGCTTGATTTCGTCGGATTTCCTTCCCGGTTTATCAGTGCCGTACTCGGCCTTCGCCTGTCCTCGCGCACCGCCGTCCGTCTGGGTTTGCCGCTGGGTGAGAGACAGAGAAGAAGAGGGGAGAGGCGAGAGTGAGAGAGAATCGGGTGACGGAGGATGAAGATGAAAGGTTGAAGACAAGGGCGGGGGGCATGATTTAGGGTTCTATTTTTTTAAAAAAATATTGGCGACTCATTCTAATTTCTATGAGGGTAGGTTTCTACAGTTTCTTATATCACAGGTATAAATTTAGTCATCCATATTGATAAGCTATGCAGACACTCATCGTCGAGATTTAGAGTTTCATGGATATCATATTAACACAATACAATATACTCACTTGTTTAAATTGTATTAGAGTATTTAGGTTCATATGGATCCTAAGCTTTCGATTCAATAACTTTTTTTATCATGACTACTACAAGAAACTAACACCAAGTTGGTCATGTCCGATTCATAGTCGAAAAAAGAACAAAAATAAAGAGAGACGAATATCACTTCTTCGGGTGGCAATAGTGAAGGTGATGATGATAGAAAAATTAACCCTAGGTCGTCTTCAATGGTTTTGGCGACTCATTCTATGATAGGGATGGTAATGGGTCGGTTCGGTTCGGATATTGTCAAAACCATACTCGAAATCAAAAGCTAAAACCAAAACCATAACAGAACCATTATCCGTTCGGATCGGTTTGGTTATTACCCGAACGGTTTTCGAGTAATCCGTTACCCGAACGGGTAATCGTTTTAAAAAAACAAAAAACTGAAATGCCTAAAAAAAATGTGCAACTTGCAGGAAACAAGTGAAAATATCCAAACAAGCGAAAAAATGTGAAAAAAAATGTGAAATTTGCAGCAAAGCAAATAAGTAAAAAAAAAATGTGAAACTTATAACAAAAAAAAATGTGAAATCAGCGACTAGTAAATTACATAGTCACATTATTACAAGCAATAAAAAAAAATGTGAAACCAACAAGTTATATTATTACAAGTAATATAAGTTCAATAATCATTAAACTGACATGTGCAACAAGAATATTAAAAAATAGAAACTGAAGGAGGTTGGAGGAGAATAATTGAAGAAATAAAGAATCGAGAAAGAGAAGAGAGGAGGGTAAGTAAAGGTTAGGTTATAAATAGAAATTTCACAGATGATCATCATCAGTCACCGGGTAGTGACGGGCTGTGGGGAGAGAAAAAATAATTTTTTATTTTATTGCTTATTTTATTGCATATTTTAAAAATTATTTTTAGAATAATATATGGGTAACCGTTCGGGTAACTGTTCGGTTTCGGATCGATTCGGATAACGGTTTGGATATCATCAAAACCATACCCATCCCCATACCCACGGGTATTTTATATCTAAAATCATATCTATAACCACGGGTAATGGTTCAGATAAAAAAGACGGTTTCGGTTCGGGTTCCGATCGGTTCGGTCCAAATTATCATCCCTATTCTATAAGAGTAGGTTTCTTATTCTGTTATTCATCACAAGTATAAATTTAGAACCTCATCCATATTGACAAGCTATGAAGATACTCGTCGCCGAGATTTAGAGTTTCAAATAGGTATTAGAGCTTTTATATTATAAAGACAATACAATATACTCACTTCTTTAAATTGTATTAGAGCTTTTAGGTTCAAAGGGATCCTAAGCTTTCAATTCAACACCCTTTTTTACAATGACTACTGATATACGGGAAAAAATCTCCTTTTTTACCTACCCGAAGTCGCAATCACCGATGGCATAGACGCCTGGAGGCGACGAGTCCCTGAAGTTACATCTGATTCGATCCTAAAAGTACACGGTTGTCGATGTTGGCGAGGATCTCTCGCCGGACAGAGTAGTCGCACTTGTTGAGGAAGGTGATGTTAGATCCATCTCTGCTATGTTCTTCCTTCCTCATGTCCCTTGATGATAGTACACATGGTGCTTGTAAAATGCCGTAAGAAGATTACAAGTAAGTTGTATTGGGCTATGCCCTCAAAGTGTGTGAAAACGACTGAGAGACTATTTTTTGATAGCAAAACTAGTTACTTGCATTAAAAGGAAGATCAGACAGCAAAGCCATGATGTCATATAAAGAAAATAGCTACCAATCAACAAATTCATTCACTAACGGCCTTGGGTTAAGTTCGGTCAAGCATCAACTTTAGGCCCCACAAATAGGCAAAAAAAAAAAAATCGGAACTCATTTGGTTCGTCTCTAGCATCTGATTTATCTATCGCTCAATCGTTCTAGCTTGTTACCTTCATTATCTCTAACACAGACCAACTAATAATTAATCTTCAACAGATACTGTACTATATATTACTATTCCCTATAGGGGTGGCAATTTAGACCGAACCGAAACCACTCTTTTTACCCGAACCATAACCGAACCATTACCCGTGGTTATGGATATAGTTTTAGATATGAAATACCCGTGGGTATGGG